>VZRF01014188.1:0-10638 GCA_013396875.1 Vireo altiloquus | reverse complement strand
TCCCAGGGCAGCTCCCGCTCGGTACCCGCAGACTCCTCCCGTTCCCCGTGTTTCCCGGGAGAACGGGAGCTGCGCCGGGAGGGTCATGCGGCTGCGGGGCTCAGTGCGTGGCCTCCCGGGCCCCGCTGTTGAAGAGCGACGCTGACCTGTCCCTGTTTCTTTCTGCAGGTTGACTCTTTCAGGGAGCGGATCACGAGTGAGGTGAGTGTCACAGGTCGAGCAGGAAAGAGGTGTTTTGACCCTGTCTTTCTGACAGACTTGGTTGTGGGTTGAGCGTGCCCTGGAAGCTTAGCAACACCTGGGCATCAGTCACCCATTGCAAGGAGGTTCCAGAGCCTCGTGGCTCTCTTCTCACCCGGGCTTTGTTTGCTCTTGGCAGCAGGAAGAACTTGAGTTATCTTTGTTTCCTGCTTATGGACTGATCATTTCCCTGGTGTTCTTGTCTGATAGTGGGAGCCGTTTGGCCTTGTTTCACATCACTGTTTGTTCTTTCTTTCTCAGGCTGAAGACCTCGTAGCAAACTTTTTTCCAAAGAAGCTGTTAGAGCTCGATGGGTTCCTTAAGGTAGGGTGTGCCTTCTGTTCCGTGTCCTTTTCCATTTTCAGCTACCCGTTGGAAGTGATGTGGCAGGTCTCTTCATGGGTGCTTTCTGTGCATTTCACCTTGTTGCAGAGACACAAGGCAGCAGCTGGTGGCTCCCATGCACTGCAGTGCTGTTGGCTCTGGAGGAGTGCTGCCTTTTCCAGTTTCCTTTGTGTGACCTCTCCCATTTACCTTTCTCCATATTCCCCAGTGGGCTCTCCCTGGCAGTGCTGGGGTCTCACTCAGGCACCAATAGCTGACCATGGCTCCTGGGTGGGGGGTCACAGCCTATTGCTAGATCTTTTGTTTTCATTCATCCTAATTTTACAGTTGGACGAGAGGGAGGTCTGAATCTTTTGTCTTCTCACTGTGTTTGGTGTGGTGGAATTTGTTAGTTCATAATTAACAAATCTGCTTTATTTTCCAGGAACCGATCCTGAATATTCATGATCTTACTCAGATCCATTCGGACATGAACCTCCCAGTGCCTGACCCAATTCTTCTCACCAACAGCCATGATGGACTGGATGGGGTAAGGTTACTCTCTTGGCTGTGATCCCAGCTTCTATTAAAACTGCATGGTTTGCTCTGTGCTGGGGTAGGATGTTTATTTAATAACAGGCCTTGGTCCAGAGGCTTTTAGAGATTGATCTCTCAAGCCTGGGAAGTCTGCTGGAGGTAACACTGCTCTGCAGTCCTTCTTGGGCTTTAAGGAAGAATGCTTAGAAACCAGGAACATGGCAGGGCTCTCAGTTTTCCTTTTTTCCTTTGCAACACCTTTACAGCTTACGACTAGTTTGTGAGTAAAACATTTTGTATATTTTAGCCAAATATGAAAAAGAGGAAGCTGGAAGACCATGAAGAGACCTTTCAGGGTAAGAATCCCCAAGTCCCTTGTATTGCTGCCTGCCCCTTGAACCGCTGCACTGAGCCTTGGGGATGCAATTCATGTGAACCCCACTTGCCCTGCCCTGACAGCAGCTGCTGCTCATACAGGCCAGAGCCCGACCTACAGATGTCTTGATGTGGAAGAGTCTGGTTCCAGCTCTTAGAAGCATAATTAGTACTTCTCTGATAGACATAAGTAGTACTTGGCTTGAACTTGGTCTGCTGACAAGGGCAGCTGATCTCCTGGTGGTTCTGTGCCGTTCCTCTCTTTGTCTGGGAGAAGATTCCAGGCTTTGGATTAAGCTGAGGCAGCAACTTCTTGTACATGTGCACCAGGAAAACCCTTTGTGCTCAGCCTCAGCATCCTCGAGCTCTTCAGTCTCATCCTGCTCTGTGTTTCCTCTTTTCCTTTCCCTGTGGTAACTGCTGATATCCTGTGTCCCTATAGGAAGCCATAGCCTGGCTCAGTCCCTTTCTGGCCTTTGTGGGAGATGAGGCTCAGGTCACCCCTCGATCCGACCCTGGCACGGCTGTTCCTGCGAGTTGCTAACGCTGGGGGTTTGTCTCTGCTGCAGGTACCAAAGTGTTTGTGATGCCCAACGGGATGCTGAAGAGCAACCAGCAGCTGGTGGACATCATCGAGAAAGTGAAACCAGAAATTAGGCTGCTCATTGAGAAGTGCAATACGGTGTGTGTGAGCCTGGAGTAAGGGGAGGGAGCAGGGTGGTTTTACTCCTGGAGAGGGGGAGCTGTGAAAGGAGCAGGTCCTTCTGTGCTGTAGATGAGGAAAAGCAGGGCTTTGCCCTGTCTTACAGGGGCTGGGAGGCAGCGGAAACCCTTGGGGAGCTCCATTGTTCACCTGAAGTAGAAGCATGTCTGTTATCAGGCCTCATGAGGCTTTGCTTTGCCCTTCTTTTGCACAGGCACAGACTCCTGCCGAGAGCTTCTTTGGCATGGTGATGTGAGCTTCCCACGGGAAGCTGGGGCTGTGCTGGCTTGCATGGCATCCCAGCCCTGTGGGAAGTGACCTTGGAAGTGTTATAGGTGCATAAGGGACCTGCAGCAGTTTATCAAGAGCCATGTGGCGAAGGCAGGGTCTTGGGAGGCTTTTGCTGACATTCCTGAGAGAAGTCTTTGTGCAGGCGTTGGCATTGGTCAGTGTTGTGATCTTTCCGCTGCAGGTCAAAATGTGGGTGCAGCTTCTCATTCCCAGGATAGAGGATGGGAACAACTTTGGTGTTTCTATTCAGGTAAGGCACTGGGCTCTGTGGCCCAGGGACTTGGATCTCTGGGTTCCTCTGAATCTTTGGTTCATGGTGTCCAGCAGCTGCAGTCATGGGGTTGGTTTAGGTGGTGCTGCTGAGACATTGTTTTCCAAACCCGGGAGGCCAGCTGCAGCCCCCTGGAGCTAATAGCTTCCTTGTCTTGCCTGCAGGAAGAAACAGTTGCTGAGCTTCGAACTGTGGAGAGTGAGGCAGCATCTTACCTGGACCAGATTTCTAGGTAGGCGTGCAAGAACAGACTTTTTTTTGAGATCTCCTTGGAAAAGGAATGTGTTTGGGAAAGGTCCCCCAGCTGCTGTGACAGGGCAGCTTGGACCTGAAAACAATCCTGGTGCTGTTTATCTGAGCTTTAGTCTCTCTCTTTTCCTGCCAGATACTATATCACAAGAGCAAAGTTGGTTTCCAAAATAGCCAAGTACCCTCATGTGGTAAGTCACCAGAGACATGGAGATTTGCATGTTTATGCTGCTGCTTCTTGGGACTCTTTGAGCTGATTTGTTATTATCTTTTTTGAGCTGAGGGTCCTGGGGGAAGAGGGGGGATTATCCAAGGAGTGAGGGCAGCAAGCTGAAGGGGGAGGGGGTTCCTTTGTGGAGGGCAGGACCCTCCCTGAGAGTGTGGGAGGCTGAGCTGAGCTCAGCTGCTGAGCCACGTCTGCTCTCGGCAGGAGGACTATCGCCGCACTGTGACGGAGATCGACGAGAAGGAGTACATTAGTCTGCGCCTCATCATTTCAGAGCTGAGAAATCAATATGTAAGTGGAAACACGGAGCTCACACTGGCTCCTCACGCATCAGTGGAGAGCCCTTGTGATCCTGCTGCTGCTTGTCTCCCCTTTCCCCCTGAGCACATCCACTCCCGGCAGTAAGCCTGCCTGCTTCCCGCTTCGGCTCCAGCCAGATGAGCCAACTGCTGCTTCTCCACCATCTCCTAGGGGTGCAGATGTTTCCAACAGTGTTCACAGGGCCCTAGCGCAAAGTATTCTCACCCCCTCTGTGGGAACCTGATCCTAAGCACTTCATACAGTACAAGCCAATCCTGGGGTTTCTGAATAAATGGTTTTGGTATTAAGTGTACTGGCCAAAGGAAGCCCTTACCTTAACCAGGTGTGTGGTTGCACACAAGGGTTGAGGGTGGTGGTAAGGGGAGTGGTGCTGCTGTGGCAGCCAGTGCTTATGGTGAAAGCTGGATGGCCTCCTGTCTGAGTCCCGTTCTTCCTTTTTGCAGGTCACTTTGCATGACATGATCCTTAAAAACATTGAGAAGATCAAGAGGCCTCGGAGCAGCAATGCTGAGACCCTCTATTAAGTGTCAACGTTTGAACTTGAGAACTGTTCAGTCAACTAAAGACCGTCATTGCCTTGGTTTGTTACGTGACTATCGAGATGGGAAACTGGCTGGAAATAGTATTGCATTCTTAGTTAAACTCTAAAGAAATTCTTGCCTAGTTTTGTGATTGGTTTTGTTCAGGTCTCAGGAGCTCTCCCTCTTCCTCTAGTCACTGGTAGTAGAGGCCATGCTGCATTGGATGCCCCAGAGGCTGCTGCAGCCAGGCAGGGACATTCCTTCATGCCTTGCTTCCTACCTGAGTGGGAACAACACTATAGACCAAGCCCTTGTCCTGTCCCATCTCTTGTCTGGTGGCTGCACGGGGGTCTCTGGGAGCAGGGCAGACAGCCCAGCACGAGGGTGGGCCTGGCAGTGCCACAGCAGGGAAGCTCTGGCCCTGCTGCTGGCTGTGGCCGGGCCCCTCTGCCACCAGCTCTGCACTGACCAGGGACCCTGCCCCTTGGCAGCTGTGCTCTGGTGCCACTGAGCCATCTGCACTCCCTTTCTGCTCTCTCCTGGCTCAGCAGAGCCTGCCCCACAGTTCTCTGCCTCACCAGCTCTGTCTGGATCGATGCAGAGCAAATGCTTGGAACTGAGCTGGTGCTGTCCTGGCTGTCATGAGCTCAGGTGGCTTCTGCCATTTGACTAGAGCCACTTTCTTGGCTAAAACCAACGTTCTTTCACATACGTCCCAGTTGCCCCTTCAGCATGAGTTGCTTTTGCCTGGGCTGAGGGAAGGGAGCGGCTGGAGATCTGATGCTAAAGTCCTAAAATATCTCTGCATGTGATCTGACTGAGCCCCCTGTACCTGGCAGTGCTCCCCAGTGCCTGGGCAGAGCAGGCTGGCTGCCACAGCTGGCTGCCACAGCTGGTGCTTGACGGTGAGGGTGGCCGATACCCACCTGGTACCTTGCAGACCTTGTGGTCTTTCCCCTGCAAAGGGCACACTCCCGTGCCTCGTGACTCCTCTAAGCTGCCAGAACATTTCGTGGTCCATTACAAACCCCTTTGGAAATGACTGGTTGTATTGCGTCAGTTTTTGTGTGTGGCAAGTGGGCCCATAACGCTGCAGGCTTCAAAATTTTCTTATTTATAGTATTTCTACTTAAGTCCCCTAATCAGGGAATGTTAAATCATTTGTTTCAGGAACTCGCTGTTTCGCAGGTCTCGCTGTTACACCTGTATATTCTTATTGTGCAGTAGCCTTAAGAGTTGTGTTAATCTCATTGTAACAACAGTGACAAATGGAATGAACTTTCTTCCCTTATTTTTTTTACTTTGTTTTTAGTTGGTTTTTTTTTCTGCTTCCACATCTTAGAGCCATGTTGTCTCTTGCTGGTTTCCCAGGGATTTGCCCGGAGTGCGGCGGGCTGCTGGCCCTTGCTATAGACTCTTCTGTTGTTGTTTGTAGTAAGTCAACTCTTAGTCTTCCCGCTAATAAATATTCAGTAACAAACCAACTGCGTTGAGCTGCTGTCTGGGAGCAGCACTTCCCCTTGTGTTTCTTTGTATTGATTCCTTTCAATTTGTTCAGCTTTCTTTGCCAGATGAACGTATGTAAACTTTTACCATGTCAAGAAATTAAAATAAGGTACTTGGAATTCTTTCAAGGCAGCCCCCTGTGTGTAATGCTGGGCTCTTAGGCCATGCAGTTTTAGTGTCCAGTTCTGATTCTGCCTTTCTCACATTCAGTTGCTCCTTTCCTTCATTCTCCTCATTCCTCTTTTTGACTGTGTTATAAACTAGCCTGCTGTGTAGGTTGTTTCTGTTCCTTCAGCATGCCTCACATTGGGCATGATTTTGCCTGTGGGCCTGGGTTTGAAGGAATCCGTTCCATCTCAGCCCAGTGTGGGACTTGGGCTCTCCCAGTTCAAATAGATGTGGGGACATTGCATGGTGTTTCTCTGAGCCTGCAGTTGCTCCAGGGTTGCTCTGCCAGACAGGTGTCTCTGGGCTGTCCTGGATGCAGCACCCAGTGTCTCTGTGGGGCACACAGTCTGTTGCTCCTGGCTGCTCCATGCGTGTGGTACCCAAGGAGAGGCAGCTGCCCAGAGACAGTGCCCCTCTGCTCTTCTGGGGATCATCCTGTTCTGCCTTCCCTCCATGTCAGGGCACAGAGCCCTCTCGAGGGGCACTTCAGGCTTTCTTCACTGAAAGGACTGAGTGTCCTGCCCCCAGCTGCAGGCCTGCAGCCCCTCTGAGCCAGCCCCCGGTGTGGGGCTCGGTGCCTGCTTGGGGTTGTGCCTCTCCTGGCTGTGGTGCTGCCAGGCAGGGTCTGTGACTGGCCCTGGGAGCAGCTGCTGCAGACCGGGGCTCCCAGCTGTGGCACCTCCGGCTGCCCAGGAACAGGAGCAGCCACTTGTGCAGGAAAGTTCCTGTGGTGTGGGAAAGCCCTGCAGGTGCCTGACCCGTGCAGGGAGGGAGCACTGAGCTGCCAACAGGCCTCAGGGCCACATCGGCTGGAGCGGAGCCCAAAGGAAGGACTCACTGGCAGGACTTAATGTGGTGCAGCATGAGGGGCTCCCCCCCACCACAGTCAAAACAACTGAACTCCTGGGAAGCCAATGCCAGCAGTCCCATGGAAGGATGGAGCATCCAGGACCATTGTCTTGGCAGGTGCTGGCAGGGAGTGGGGTTCATCAGTGGGAGCAGGAGAGGGTTTGTTTTTTGTGATCCCAGCGAATCTGGGAGCAGTTGCAGCGTGCAGTCAGTGCTCTGGTTTGCCACTCCTTGAGACATCCCAGCTTCAGTGCAGGGCAGGAGAAGAATGGCTCAGCAGTTGTGTGCAGCCACAGGCACTGCCAGCAGCGCAGCTGGCGTGGAGGAAGGGTCAGGCAGGTTCCACTGTTGTGCTTTGCATGAGCTAGCCCCGTGAGGTGAGGCATTGGGAGTGGGAGCTTTCTGAAGTCTGAGCTCTGTTTCGGGGCTTGCTCGAGCCTTGCCAGTGTCGGAAGTGTTGGCAGGGGTTTTCCATGCTGTGCCCTTTTGCCAGCTGTCAGTTGCTGTCTCAGAGTTTCCCCAAGCCAAAACCTGTCCGTGTCTGGTTTGGGTTTCAGTAAATTTCAGATGCTATTTTTTGCCACCTCTACCTTTCTGTGTGCATGAAAAACAGCACTCCCATCTCCCTTGCTTTGTTTGGGGAATGCGGGCAATTTAGCAAATATAAGATGGGCAGTGCCTAAAATCAACCACGTAGCCAAAATAAAACACGGGTAGGATGTGAGTTCTCCATATGGGATGTGGGTCAGTGATGGGCTGATCACACTGAGGAGCTGGCACGTGGGAAGCAGTACGTGCGCTGAGTAGGTCATAAACAAGTTACGCTGCTGTTAACAGAGATGTGCAATTTTTTTAATTCTAGGTTAGCTTTAAACTGTTGCAGGCTTCTTCTGGAGAGGACACACGAGCAGTTCCATGGTGTGCGTGGCCCCCAAAGGTCCCTCATTGCTTTTCATCGGGCAGTTATTGACCCAGATTCTGGCTCTGCAGGCTTAGTTAATTACTCTGCTTCCTGCAATTCCTACTGCAAGATGAAGGTGGATTTGGGGCTGTTTTGTTTATTCTGAAACAGAGCTCTAAAACAAAGCTGGAAAAGTCCAGCAGAAACAGATGGTACTAAAAAATCTGATATCAGACATGGCACAGGCTCTGCAGTGGGGCAGAGGCGGTGCAGAAAGCTGCCGTCCTTATCCAGCAGCCCTGGGGTGTGTGCTGTGGTTGATTTGTCATGGGGATGTCAGTACAGATTAGGGTTTCTCTTTCTTTTCAAGCCCCCAACATGCAGAGAACCAGGAGTGTTCCCACACTCTATTTTCGGATCTCTCCCAGCCCAGCTGCAGGGTTGAGTTGTGATTTGTGGGGCAGGAAGGCCTGTGGAGTTCTCTTAAACTACTGCTGTGCTGCTTGGAAAAGGCCCTTCTGTAATTGCAGCCTGTGCCGTGGCTTGGAGGAACTCAGGATGCAAACCCAAGAGGCGAAGTCCAACCTGGATGATCTGCTCTTTGTGTACTTGTTAAAGGAAAGGTCCACGTGAGCTTTGTCCTACAGCCCTGGAGGTTCCACTGCGGTCTCCCCTTGGCTGTGCTTTTGTGTGTGGCAGCAGAGCACTTGTTCCATTCCTGGGAGGCAGCAGGTGTGTCCTGGCTGTGCTCCACACCCAGACCAGGACAGTGATGCTCCTGCTCTGTATTCCTCACCCAGACCAGGACAGCAGTGCTTCTGCTCTGCACTCCAGGTGAAATGAGCACCATGTTCCAGGCCTAACCCAAAGAGGAATTTTTCTTTCAAGCCTAACCCCGGGTAATCCTCAAAGCCTCATTGACTTCATGGATTGAAAGACTGACTGGGAAATCAGCACTGCTTTGCCTGATTTTGGGTTCCTCAGGGATTCGATTCTGCTGCAGGTACTTCTGCAGCCACGGCTCTGTTCTTTCCTGTCCTGTCCCTGCCGTGTCTGTGCTGCAGTGAGCCCCTTTGCTGGCACTGTGACTACGTGAGGCAAGTGCTGTGGCTCTGAGGCTCTCCTGGCGTGGCAGCTGGTGAGGCAGAGCCCTGTGTGCTGGCACAGAGAGGACGAGCGTGTCCCTGGCCGCACAGCTGCAGCCTGTCCTGAAGAGGGCTGAGGCTGCCAGTGGTGGTGAGGATAATGGAGTGTGACCCACGACAACGTGGCCTTCTGCCTCCCAGCCTGGTGTCTGAGCACGGCCAGAGGGCCACAGAAGGGCTGAGCCCCGGGCGGGATCTGCCACAGAGGAAGGACCAGAGGCTAGTGGGTGCTGCCTCCCATCAGGAATCTGACGGGAGTAAGAGAAGACAAGGGTGAGGTGAGGTGAGGCTGGCAGCAGGAGTGGAAATATTGGGTTGAATCTCCAGCCCTGGTTCTCTTGGATGCCTTGTCTTACTCAGCACCAGCTCCGGGACTGTAGCCAAGGTGGTGCGTCTTGTCTACCCCGAGCATCTGCTGCGTGGCAGGATGAAGCACCAAGTCCTTCTGGCTGCCTTGTTCTGCCCAAGCCTTTGAACAGCTGTGAGGCCAGCAGAGACTGCCCTTGGGGTGGCAGAGGGCAGCTGTGGCTGCCCAGCCTGGGCACTGTGGCTTGGCAGCACTGATAGCAGTGCTGCTGCCGTGTGCAGGTTCAGGATCTTTCTGTCCTTGAGGGAACCTCTTGGGAGCTGCACCTCAGTTTACCTGTGAATTGGAGGGAGAGGCAAAAGCTGGATGATCGTTCGGCAATGCAATGCTGGGGATTAATTGGCTCAGAGCTGTTCTGAGGTGCAAACTAAGAGCTGGTTGTTCACAGCTCTTTGGGGCCTGATTCTCATCCTGAACTACATCTTCATGCCTGCCAAAGTTTTTCTACTGCTACACAGAAGGATGTGTTTTCAGCAAAGGCTTCCATGTGGAAGACTTAAGAAAATTAAATAAAAAATAACTCCAAGCTTGGAGTAGTGCCGCCAGGGAGAATGTTTACAAGGAAGCAGCCTGATGAACAAGGAAAATCGGTGAGTTGTAAAGAGGTGAAATTGTACAGTGTGGCAAAAATTCCCAGCTTGTCAGAGCCTCACAGTGGTCACAGCCACCTCAGGATGACTGCAGGATCTCCGTTTTTACAGGCAGCCTCAGGAAGCCAGGCTGGACCGAAAAAGTAACGGAATTATGTGGAACTTGTCTGAGTCACTGACCCTACATCTCCACAAGTTCTTTCAGGGCACTGCTGTGAAGGAGGACAGAAGAGGCTGCAGCTGAGAGGAGATCTGCCCTTTCTGGTCACCAAGGATTTCAGATCTCCTCCCCTAGCCTCTCCCAGTCTTTTGTACTTTCTGCGTTAATCCATCCAGCATAGCATACACTGACAGAGTCAGGAGCTGGAAAGCCTGCTCTGAAAGTCTCTGAAAGCTGCTGGACCAGCTGCAGGCATGAACCTGAAAACTGTGCTCATCCTCCTTGGTCTGGCGTTAGCCACAATATTTGCTTTGGTCTGCGTGTTACTGACCAGAGAAAGGACCCCCAGAAGCTGCCAGCCGCTGCCCCCGGAGCAGGAGGACATTGAGGATGGCCAGAGCCTGGTCTTTGCTGACCTGACAGCTGAGGAGATGTCCCAAGTGGTGCGGTACCTGCAGGGAAACCTCGGCGTGCTGCTGGTTGATGCCTTGCGTGCCAAACCCTCGGACAACTGCATCGCCTCCGTGGATCTGCAGGTCCCCGCCAAGGCAGAGGTGCTGCGGTTCCTGGACGCCGGGGGGGCTCGTCCTGCCCGAGAGGCGCTGGCTGTGCTGTACTTTGGGAACCAGGCAGAGCCCAACGTCACTGAGTACGTGGTGGGGCCACTGCCGATGCCAGCGTACCACCAGGACGTGACGGTGCAGAAGTACGGGGGGAAGGTGCCTTACCACCGCAGACCGACACTGGCTGTTGAATACAAGCAGGTTGGAGGGTTTTTAAAGAGCCAAGTGTTTCCCTCAGCTCCAGCTTTCATGCAACAAGTAATGGAGTATGATGGAGCCAACCTTGCAGTTGTGACAGCTGCTCCCCGTGGATTCCAGTCCGGAGATCGGC
>VZRF01014185.1:34299-260457 GCA_013396875.1 Vireo altiloquus | reverse complement strand
AGTAAGCCGGAACGCACGCGTCCCGCTGAGCGGCGAAACGCCACTTTTAAACCGCAAGCGGGAGGGGGCGTGGGAAATCTAACCAAGCCAAAGCAGAAATACGCTTTAACAGGTCGNGCAGCCCCGGGACACCCGCGGGCACCGCGTCCGCGCACGCTCTGGAGAGGCCACAGCGATCCCGGCCGGAACAAACCCTGCCCCTCTCCCTCCCCTCTCCTGTCTGGGCATCTTCAACCTGCCGGGGAAATATTTTCTACTCCTTGCCCGAAAGCGGATGCTGCTTCCACACAGCCGCGCTGCTCCAGAGATCTGGTCGTCAGGATTCAGACACAGATCGGCAGCTACAGCGCTCGTCTTCCCCAGCCTTCGCACTCTGAAACGCCCAAGCAAGGTCAAGTAGGGTGATACACAGAGTAGATTGATACTCAGTGCCATTGCACCTAGCAATAATTACTATAAATTATTTAAATAGAAGTCAAATAGGGAATTCTCTCTCTAGACTAGTAAGGACTCTGCTTACAATACCCAGTGCTTTAAGAGGCAAAGTACAAGAAATTACCCTATGGGAATGGTAAAATAACTAACCTATTTTAACTTTTCCGTTAGATCTTCCTCAAGTTAGATCTTCTTCCCATGGTCTTCATAAGGCTTGGGAAAACAATAAGCCAAGTCCAAGCACCTGGAAGGGTATCAATTTAAGATGAGCACTAATGACCACCATTAATTAATTGTTTTTGAAGCTGCTTGTCAGATAGTATGAGTTAAGCTCTTGGATACTTACATGTCAGGTGTTTGGGGGCTTTTGCGAGTGCCTGAAAGAGGGAGCTGAGAAGCATACTTGGGAAGTCTCCATAAACCAAAGAAAAGTCTATAGCAAAGAAAGAAACACATAAAACATTAACGTTAAATCAATGCTTTGTGGAGAAATGTCTTACGTTAAGCTAAGCTTTATCTTAAATCATATTTAAAAGCTCGTGCAGTATACAAATCAATATTGATGCCATCTAAAATACACCACTATCATCTGCACTGATAAATGCCAGTTTTCATCCAGGACAAAGTGACTTCTTGGAAGAATTTCAAGGACTTACAATCTCTTCTGGCATCTCAGCAACTGAAGCCAAAGCTGTACTCTTCTGCCAGCTTCAGGCTCTGCTCCAGCACACTAAAACTGGTTTTAGATGCCATCATGTTCGTCATACAAGGAACAGAAGTAAGGTCACCAGAATAATTTTTTCATTCAATTTCCAGGCTTTTAAGCTAAGCAGTTTTATGTGTTTCCAGAGGATTGTAACTTACATGCAGCACACCTGGAAAAAAAGGCCAACTTGGATGAGAACAGAACTAAATACAGGTGTCCTCTGTGTTCCATCTACTGTGATAACCTCTGTTAGGTTAATGTAGTGACTATTCTTCCTGGAGCTATTCTCCTTTTTGGTCAACATGGGAAACCAATGGTATATTGAGGAAACATAGTTCATCCAGTAAACATAGCCTACCATATGGAAAACACAAATAACCTCTCTGCAGCATCTCTCAAACCCTGCAAAAGCCTATCAAAATGGAGGCATTTAAAAGGATCCACTTGAAATTCAAACTTGAAATTCAAGGAGAAAAAACTTAAACCCTTCCTGCCCAGCCTGGTTTCCACATCCCTAAAGAGGCCCAACACAGGCTGTGAACCATCTGCCCTTGAGTTTACATGAGGAATACAAGCCTATAACAACCATCTCCTTCCAACAGCTAACTTCTGCTCCACTATGCATAAAATACACATTCACGTCATTCACTTGGTTTCTTTGTCTGAAGGTCTTTTGAAAACTCTGCTTGTAATCAGTGCTTGTAAATGGGGAATAAAAAAGCGAGGTGTCCTTAATTTCTCAGACAAGTTCAAGCTTTACAGTGACATCTCCCATCACTCTCCTAGAGGAAATAACTTAGAAGTAAATCAACACTTTCCTGCAGGCTAGTGCAGTTGTGGAACTAGGGCTCATACTCCTTTTTTTTTTCCTCCCTTCTTTGACTCATTTATTTGGCATAGTAGGCTGAGCTATTAAATTATAGTAGGTTTTTCTTTTATATAGGCACCCTGAGATGTCTCTATACAATAATGTTTCCTGAAACTGATGTTAATTGATAACTGTTTCTTGGTTTCATCAGAAGTCTTAGATGATGTTCATTTAGCATCAGGGTAGGACACTTGAGGACTGTTCCACCTTTCCATGTCTTCCAAACACTCATGCACGAACACTGAAATAGTTTCAGGCAAATTTCCTCCTAAAATATTGTGTTTAAAATCCAGTTCTTAATCAGTTCATGACTTAAATAATTTTTCTCCTCATGCTATGAGGTTGGCCCCTGTAAAAACTCAGTCTGAGGCACTGCTGTTGATCGTGTAGAAAAAAACTATTTTAAAATTACAAGAAGGGGTTATTAACGCTCACCGCTACTTTGTGATCAAACTGTCAAGTCTTTCTTACAGTTGCAGCTAGAGTGGCACTGAACAGATATTCTTCCTGAGGTAGATCTAATGGTAAAAGGACAGACCAAATTTTGATCCTGACAGTGACAAATAATTTATCTGCATGTCATATTTAATTAAAGTTCTTTTATATATGTTTTTCCACAATCCTTGGGCTTTATTTTCCTGTCCTTCTGTCAATTTCTTTCTTCTGTACTTGTTACATGCAGCTAACATATAAACTGCACAATATCCACATTAACTATTTGATTTTTTTTCCACTTTAGTGCACTGAAAGCACTAAAAGCAGCATGTTTTCCAAAAATACTTGTCCAAAAGTGCTATGAATTGGTCTGAAACACTGACTACCATGAAGATGCAGCAAACCTGTGCTAGGAGATGTCTCCATCTTGGCACTTAGAGAAGGGAACCTACGTGCCAAGAAGCTATTTCTTTCTAGTAGAAAGAAGCTATTTCTTTCTAGTCAGGAGGAAATAAATCATTCTTGTGGAGGAAGAGCCGCAAGACTGTCCTGATAACTAGAAGCTTAAGCAAGAGCTCAGGATTGTCCAATAAATAGATTTTCAAGGCAAAACTGGGATTCTTGTGAAAGCAGTGACAAGGGACTGGCATAACTGAAGATGCTGTGTGAAGGAAAGCAGAACAGACCATGAGCCTGGGCCAGGACCATGACCAACAACAACCAATGTCCTTTGGTGACCTGACAATGCTATCCCTCCTGGGAGCTGGTTGCACCAGGACTGCCCTCATCTGACCTCACTGCTGCTTCTTGGCAATAAAATTCCAAGTTCCTGCAACAACAGTAGTTTGTGTCACTGTAAATGTAATATAGAATCTTTTTGAAAATTCATTAATCCACAAAAATTGCCGGATTCCTGGCCATCAGATTGTTTCACTGAAAGCATAAACTTAACTATCAAAACCATAATGAAATCATAAATCACAGCCTCAATGTCTGGTGCCATCAGAAGTCAGTACCAAAATAGGTCTCTAACCATTGATTGATCTGAAATTTTCACCTGCTTGCCTTTACTGCTGCAGGCTTCCACAAAGCGCAGGATGACTATGTCGGAGCATTTTCATGCAAAGAGAAAGCAAGTTCTCCCAATATTTGCAAACAGCATAATTCATCCAGGAAACATACAGGTGTTTCCTTGTTTCAATTCTACTCAGAATCTCACCCTGAATCTGTCTTGTTACAGTAGCCCTCTAAACTGACAGAAAATAAAAGCTCAGTTTTCATATCATTGTTCTAAGGATTGCCCCAGAAAATGGCGTCTGGAGGAGAGGGTCACTGTGATACACACTGGCACTCAACTGCTGGACTTTCAATAGTGCGAGTTCCAAAACTCAATGAAATCCAAATTTGTATTTTCTGTACTCTTGTGGGCCAGCTGGATTACAGGAGTGAACGAGGATGTAAACCTCTTGCTGTGATGATGAGCACTGCCTCGTGTGAGAGAGCCTGCAGCCCCGGTGTGCCTGTAGCAGGGCACCCAGCGGAGCTGTGCCGGCAGCTTCATTCCACCGCCGCAGGAATATCCCCAGCTAATATCAGGGACAGCAACAGGGCTGATGACTCATGGTTATCTCATTTGCAGGGACAGTCCTTTTTGCCTGGAACCACACTATAACATAAACACAACAGTTGTAACCCACAGGCACCTTGGCATTGAGGCTCAATATTTATCCCATTATTCAAGAGGCGTTAATTTCCCCGAGGTATTAACAAATATTGGCATGATAAATCTCTTCGCATCAGTATGAGCAGTAAAGTTCATCTGAACTTTGAGGACTGGATTTTTCTAGCTTTTAAACAAACATTTTGGATCTGCCTGGAAATGTTATAAACACACACAAGGACATTCACACATCCCCCATCAGAATTTGAATGGTAGGGGGTAGATATTTTTCCAACAACTAGTTGGAGAAATACATTGAAACTGGCAGCTGATAAATTAAAACCAGCTAACAAAATAGAAAACATCCTTTGTTGACTCTTCTCCAGGTCCATTTCCAGCAGATAATACACTACTATGATCATAACAATAAAAAGATTATTTTCATCCTAGTTTCTTAGAATTTGGTGTCAAATATAACAGCCCACATGAGAGATGTGTAACCTCAATCCCCTACTTGTTCAGAACTTAGAGCCTGGGTTTTAACTAGGCAAGCTTCCTGCTCACTGCCAGCTGCAGTACCCCTGTAGTGACCTGGGGGAAGTGAATGTGTCGGAGAGTGATTCTGTCCAAGGTACAGTCAGATTTATCCACCACAACTATTTTTGAAGTCTGTAGATTGTTGGAATCCAAGATATTTGGAAAACCCCTCAAATTGCCCTGGGGGGTCTGGGACCCTCGCTGGAACCCCAAGAGGACACAGTCTTTGATTTGTGCCCTTACGAAAAACTTTCAGCACTTATAGATAAATTAAGAACATTAAAAATATAAGATAGATTGTAGTTTCACAAAGCGAAAATTTGTAGTTTTGAGTTTTGTAGTATAAAAATAAAAGAGAAACAAGATAGAAGTTTTCAGGCTGTGTTCAGAGTTCTTCTTTTACTCCATTTTCTGCTGTGACGGTGACACAAAGACATTAGTAAAATAAATTTGAAGTAAAAGAAATGTGTTAAAAATAAGTAATAGTTATTAGTACAAAATTATAAATATAGAACGTTTTAACAATTAAATGAATAATAAGTCTTTAAAACAGCACTGCATTTTCAGTTTCAAAGTCTTACAGTGAAAAATTTAAAGCGCAAAACCCAAGTACAAAGCGACTCTCTGAATTTAAAATAAAAACTTAAATAAACAACAAAAAAAACTAAAAACTACAAATCCAACTCCTTTTTATATAGTATAAAACTTTTATAAAAGAAAAAAAAACCCCTGTCTCAAAAAGCGCAACCGCGTCAGTAGATGACCCTGAAAAATACTCCATTACCAACTTAATTAAAAATAGTAACAGCCAGATAAAGCAGATACATCCTAAATGACCAGTGAATATTTGTGAAGCTGAGCTTTCATTTTATTTTTTTATTTTTTAACACAGTTGGGGACAGAGAACTTGAAAACATAACCACACTATACCCTAGAGGCTTCAAACCTGAAAAGCAAATGTGACTTTCAAATATCATAATTTTAAAAATAACTAATAAGATAGAGAAACAAACTTAAATGATATAAATATTTGGATTTCAGTATGAAAAGCAGTTAACTTGGACTGACAAAAGTATGTCTCTTGAGCCGTATCAAATCTTGTATGCTTGAAGTTCAACAGCTAAGCTCCATAATCTTTTCTGGTCTAACTTTGCCTCAGTTCTCCTTAGAAGAGGCACAGCTAGCTTTGCATGAGGGAGCCAAGAGAGACTTCCTAGCCATGCCACTCTTCCTGCCACCTACAGCAAGGTTCAGTACATACCATAGTGACAATGACAGGGCCTTGGTTGTTGTAAACTTTCATAGGTGCAGAATAGAGGCACTACAACTAACATTACTGGTGGGTTAGCCCCAATGCCATCAGGGGAAATGGTGACCTGATAGTTTTCAGTCTCCAAAATCATCGGGTCAAACTCTATCAGGGAGGAACTGGCAAAATCATGACCATTATTCAGTTATGAATATAAGCATGAAGGCACACCAAAGCTAATGAAGAGAAGATCACATTCAATGGAATAACAATTAATTTTGTCATTATAGGAATTAGTATAAAAGTATCAGAATCAGGACTTATAAGGGACTTCACCTCTAAGTTAACCTGTATTGGGTTAAATGATCTACATAATCTGATTTACTTTCAGCACCATATGTTACTAAATTGTTATCACCAGAAACCAGGAAATATGATCCTAGGCTAATTCAAGAGATCTGGATTCACACTAAACTGTATCCTTAAATATATGGTACCACAGCCATAAAAGAGAGCACTCAGATAGTCAGGTCACACGTCTTCATTTGCGCCACGGTTTATAGAAGCACGTTTGCCCCTGTGTTCTATCGATCTAACAGGATGTGTTTTTCTATTACACATGCACACAGTCTCTACATTTAAAGAGCATTACATTAAAAATGAAGTCAAAAGCTTGCCTGTGAGGAAATGTGAGGACCAAGATTGCCCCGTGCATTTTTTATTTGCTCACGGATATGCCTTACAAATCTCATTCAGGAACAGACAGAAATGAGTGTCAGAACTCATGCTGGAACCTGTAAATTCCCAGGATTCAACCCAAAGACGTAACCTCAAAATAACATACCTGAGACTCACAAAGAACTCCTCTTTGTTTTTCCTGTGCTTTGAGTAAGCCCAGAGTCCTGTAAATGCAAAAATTTACAATTACCTGGACAAATACTCTGAACAAAGGAGGTGAATTGAGATCGAAAAGGTAAACCTTGTTCCTGTTCTGAGTGCCTATCACTATAACAGTGTTCTTTAATGTAGTTTTTTCCAGTATGTAATTAAGATTTCAGAATTATACCACGTGGAGCCACACTGAGTGCTGCGTAAGTTACTACAAGATTTTAAGTGGCTGAAAACAAGATTTTAAGTGGCTTAAAAGGAAAGTAGTCTGTTGTACTAGTTACTGTAGGTAGCCACGACCAAAATACTAAGAACATTATTACAACCTGGTTTTCCTGAAAAAGCCACAAAACAAAAAACCAACCCCAAAACAATTAAAAAAAAAAAAGCCATAAATCATATCTGTTCTTTAACTTTGGAATTTGATCTTAATTTGAACTTTAAAAGGACTAGAAAGTTCTCAAAATCATCATGGCACACAAAAAGAAAAACGAAGGATGCTAAGTCTTGGCCAGCCCAGTAGGGATTCACCCTGTAGCACGAGGTCCCTGACCCTCTAATATCCTGCATGGCCCTAAGGCTCTGTAGAGGGGAGAACATGTTATGGTCAAACACACCGCTCTGGAGTTTTAGCAGAAAATCTTTAGAAAGTGCTGAGGGTGCAAGTTCCTTTAGTCAGAGTCTTAACACACAGGCAGATGTGGATTGATTTTTCAAGGAAATGGGAACAACCCTCTTTTCCCTTAGGTGCCTGTTCAAAATGCCAGGTTATTACAGCTTTCCAAAGTACACGCTTTGGAAACCATTTTTTTTCTAAAAGATATATGTACCTATATGAAAGTACAAAATAATGTTTTATTAAAATTAAAATAAGGTTTATTTGCGGAGAAGAGAGAGGGTCTCTGTCCAGTAACCCATTTTGTAGCACAAGGCTCTGATTGCAATTTATCTAGTAAAAACAGCAACAACAGCACAAGATAACAGTAAATTGAACTCTACCTGTATAAAACATGTATTTAAAAGATTATAAAAGCTGTGGGGTTTTTTTTGTCTTGGTGTTGAAAATCAAATCACTGAGGACAGTTTCATATTTATTTTTCTCATTTTCAGGTAGAAGGAAAGATAGATTTCTGTTTTAGTGAAATTATGCCTGCCTTTGCAGACATGCATAGAAATAATACAAACCCTTAGAAGTTCATTCTACTAGTCCTTTGTGCCTTGACTTCCATGAACTTAAAGAGCAGGAATCAGAGCCCAGGGGAGAAAGACAAGAGAAACTTTAAGAGCCTAAAGAAGAAAACCAAAAGTAGGTTACTGACGTATTTTTAATTTATGCGTATTACAAGATGAGCTGACAGTCATATATGTGTCCTATTATCAACGGCTGGGCGGTTTCTCTTTTAAGTTATCATGGTCAGTTCAGCTACTCCGAGTCTATTTTTGTTTGGGCTGTGGAGCATCCTGTATTTTAGCTCAGAGAAATTTGTCTCCCTTGGAATTTCTCTGAAGCGGCATATATGAAGGAAACAGCTTCTTGTTTCTAACTCACAGCAGCTCAGAGCAATTCAACACAGCTGTTTCAGTTTTGTTAGCAGATACAGCAGCATTTAACTAAAACTAAGGGCTCAGTGAGTACAAGCAAGGCCACGCAAAGTGGTGTCTGATGCAGGGCAATAGTTGTGGAGCAGGCTCACCACTCAATAATTGGAAAAGAAAACTTTGAAATATTTGCTATTTGTCCCATAGATTCTGACAAACAAAATTCATGAGATACAACCTGAAATAGCCTTTTTTTCCATTACGCTTTCTACACCGAAACACTGGTCAGTTAACACCTGGGAGAAACTGGTTTGACTGATCCAGGTAAACAGCAATCAGGTAAATCAGTGCTCTATCAACCTGCAATCGTCATTTTTACAGCTCCAATATTTCTAAGTTAAGCCAGACCTTTTCAGCCCTCCTATACCACAACTCATGTAAACTAGGCACAGCTGGTCTCTCCACCAATAAATCAACCATTGAAGGAGTAACAAAATATATACAACTAAGGAACAGACAGGACAAAAGATTGTGATTGAAAGAGAAACCGTGCAGTGAACCTAAGAAGTCAATTTAGAGAGTCTTGACATATTTCATCAACATGTACCGAGGAAGTGCTCCCGTGGGGAAGGTGGTTTTGTCTTAAGTTTTTTATACTGATTCCACAGCAAAGGCTTTGCATAAGGCATCTCTGAATGAAAGGGATGTCTGATATATTAAAAAGCTGCAATGCCTCTAACTAATGATCATAGAGACTGTAAGAAATTAAGTCCTAGAGCAGAGAGTTATAGGGGTGTGGACATACAAGACGTTGACTTGTGCAGGCAGTGCAGTCCCCAGGCACACTGCCCAGCTGGGTCTCCTGAAGGAACCCCTACAACTTGTGGGGGTATCACAGAAACAGCCTAAAGGACTCCCTGTGCAATAGTTTGTCCCCCCGATGTAATAGTAACTACTTACATATTATTTTGTAGGGAATTTTATCTGCGCTCTATTGACCACAATCCCAGCTCTGTTGGGATCTGTTGTAGAGGTGTTGTATGCATTTTTCTCAGAGGCTGTTGTATGTCTACATGGAAAAGATTTTTAGTGTCAAATTAAATTAAAAAAAAAAAAGCCTGTCTGAAACAAAGCATACATAGCTTTCCATGCCACTGGCCAGAAAACAAGTGGAAAGCACAAGTTAAAAGTACCTGAGACTTGCTCAATAGAGTCTTCTAAGAAGCTAAGTGGGTACTGCCTTTGGTGAATCTACTTAATTTTGCACACCCAACACAATAATTCTTAGCAAGATCGCACAGATTAGAGGACATGAAATTAAGCAGTCTACACTGAAGTCCAACAATAGACATTAAGCTGACAGTCCTCAATGCCCACCGCCTAAGATGCTGGTGGGAAACAGTGTCACAGACATTCACGGGAATGGACCATAGATTAAGTCCTTTGAACCTTGTTAACTATATTAAGGAAACACTGGTTGTCACCTGCTGACATCTTGTTCTGTAGAAGACTGGAAACAAGAATGTCTGCTCTGTCAGAACTGATTCCCAACTCACTAGGGACTTGAATACATTTAAATAGACAGAGAATGACAAGATGGTCTAGCACAAACCAACTGGAACCACATTATCAGAGCGTGAAGTTAAGAGTAATAGCTTCTTCTAAGCTATTAAACAAAAAACCTCAAATCACAACCCAGAAGTAACCTTAAAGCACCTGCTGACTTCAACATCTTCCATTTTGGATTTTAAAGATTTAGCCTTACCTAAGTGTCCCACAGACCCCAAACTTTTAGCTGTTCGCTTAGGAGTCTTGCTCTAAAATGTTAAACTATTTTTGCAGGATGTTTTTGGACAAAGTTATTTTGCTCTGTGCACTCATTGTGAATCTAATCCAGTCTTTTTAAATACATCCTGAAATGCCATTGTACCTGTGTCAGCAATACACCTATCCCCTTCAAACTTCCTGTGATCACCCATGAGAGAGAACTCCTGAAAATTGTTTTCCCTCCAGGAAATGCTTGAAATAAGACTGAAAAGAAGTTTTTATTGATTATTGCCATAAGAAACCTGCAGTGACTTCATAAAGATGACTCAGAACTTAACTTAAGCAGGGTGACTTAATGTCACTACACAATCCTACATGAGTTGGAATTCTAAATGTCTCCACTATGTGATCACACTAAAGATTTGTCCTCTAAACATTTTTTGTTTGTACTTCCAACTTCCTTGAACTTTGAGGTACACATTTTTCTTGTCTACATCTTATTGTACTTTTCTGTGTAATTTCTCTTTCTGCTAATGATCCTTTTGCAATCAAGTGTTCAAATGCTTCCCTGAAGACTGTATAATATAAAACCACAAGGGCTGGCACTGAGGCACAGCAAAGGCACCTGAATAAGGACATGCCTCACTGCATGGGAGCAGTGAATGCTCTTCAGCAGGACACCCTCAGGCCAGGACAAGCTCATTTTTTGTTGATGTCCTGTCCAACAGCCACCTTTCCGGCACAAATATTGAGTGACATGTCAGGACTGACTTGAGATGTCTTACCTGCATAGGGCTCACCAGGATCTGCTTCCTGGGGAAATTAGGGTCCCAGGCTCACACTCTTTCTAGATTTTGGTACTGGGTGCTCTGTGACTGTGCAAGTCACAGAGCAGAGTGGCAGACAGAGTGGCCCAGAGCCCACAGGACTGGCCTTAATGCTCTGAGCTGGGCAATGACCTGGGAAGGATGCTTTGCTGCCATGCATGACCCAGTACAAACCAGCAAGCAGCTCACAAATGGCTCAACCTGCAATCTCCTTAGTCAACATCTAAATCCAGGTGTTAGAGCTTGCAACATTTGGGACAGGAACTCTTGATTGAGTTTAAAGGCAGCAGAGTAAATTTCTTTCCCAAATAGCATGTGCTATTGGGAAATATTTTTTTCACTGCATAGTGTGAGAACACTGACTCCACAGCTAGTAGTTGGGTTTCATCAGCTGCACTGGGCTTCACTGAATAAACCCAGCAATTTTGTCACCAGCCAGTTTAGCTCAGAGCCTGGCTGAGGCAGCTGCTCAGTGTCTCCAGTGTGTGAGTGGACATGCTCTGAAACACAGGATCTGGCAGTGACAGTTTTCCCTTTCACACATCATCTGCTTCACTGCTTTTGCATAAGGCTGATCTAAAGCTTAGCAAAGACTCATAGCTGGAAATATTGCACACATATTAGAATTACGGTAATGCTCTCCATTTGCAGAAAACAATTCATTAGCTACTGGCTCAAGAACCTGTGGCTAACAATAGGCATTTAAACCAGCAGCCAGCAAAAAGCAGAGCTACAGTGCCTTATCAGGCATGGAGCATTTCTTACTTACATAGTTGCTGCAGCAAAAGCACTTCAACTACTTCCTATCTAGATGCCAAAAGAAAAGTCCACTACAAGTATTAGAACAACATACTTTGCTTTTGTTGCTCCAGTGAAAAATAAGATAATGATTTATCTTTCTGTAAAATAAATACAGTGTTGTTCACAGAAATAACTCGCCTGTTTCTCTTAGTGTTGTATGAACATTAACCACATTCTCTCCATTATCATCACCTTTATTATTATTCATCTTAAAAGGGAGTCAGTGAAAAACACGTTTGCTGTTAGAGACCCCAAAGGTGGACTGTGGTATGAAGTGAGTTGCCCAGAGTCACTGGCTGGGAACAGGACTCAGAATCAGTACATACAGACCAGGACCACAATGTCTGACAGGCAGGAAGAGACAAAGGAATGTTTCACCTGTCTGCTGGAAGTTGGCAGGGAGCCCCAGGTAAGCTCAGCTGTGTACATTCCTCATTCCCTGCAACGTAGTGTCATCACAAAACACCCACTGCCTGACCTGGTTGAAAATCAGTTACCAGGCTGCTTCACCACGAGTCAGTTTGATGTTTTCTTATTAAATCTCCATCCGCTGAAAATCAGAACTGCGTGATTCACTCTGATCCTGCAGGTGTTAATCAGACTTCTAAGCCTGTGGATGAATCCACAATAGTCTTTGGAGAACTTCAATCACATTACTGTCTTGCTGCTTTGGGTCACTACTCTAAAAAATGCATTCTCAAGACAGAAACAAGCAAGCAGGAACATTTTCTCAATCAAGGGAAATAGCCACCATGGTCAATGACAGACACTGGAACGTAAAGTTATTCAATGCTAGAGCAGTATAAAGCCACTGAGATGGAGAAAAATAAAACTGAATCCTGGTCCACATGCCACTTTCCAGCCTAGCATTCCAAAGTCCTACAACCCAACACATACCATACAACTCAGTCCATTTCCCCTGGGAGTCTTGGTGTAACAACTTACTTAAGATGCTCTTCCAGTGTTTCCAGGCATTCTACAATCTCATCCCTGTGACAAACACAGCGTATTAGCCACTCCAACGATACTATCATAAGCTCTGATGACACACGTGTGTGGATTAGGATCTCACGAGCCAAGTCAAAGCCACCATTTGTTTACTGCCATGGGATCTTCCAACTACAGCTTATAGTGAGCAAATTCTCGTGCACGTGGTAAGAGTTTGCCTTTTCAAGAGTTCAGGTAGCATTTGGACAATGCTCTCAGGCACATGGTGTGACTCTTAGGGATGGTCTGTTCAGGGCTAAGAGTTGGATTTGATGATCCTTGTGGGTTCCTTCCAATTCAGGATAGTCTACGATTCTGTGATGTGTATATATATACAACTGTATTGGAGTTGAGGTATTAGGAGAATGGTAAATAATAATTAGATTTATTGTTTAGTAAACATAAGAGTATTTACAGATTATGGATTTACATAATCACAAAGTATAGATGAAGTATTATAATATTTATAATATTAAACCAAATCACTCTCATCATTGAAAAAAGGATGATTTTTTACAAATAGCAGTAGACTTCAAAAAAATGTGGGAACCCTCACAACTATTTCACAGAACCTTCAAATATTTTTTATCAGACCAACACTGATCAGTAGTACCTTTAATATCTTTTTTCCTGACAGATGTCAGTATTCCTTCCCCTCTGCACACTTTCACTCCTCCACTCCCTCAGATGTGATAAAAAGCTTCTGCACTTTGATAATAAAATATTTCGTTCAAATGAAAAATCACCTTGTCATAAAGCAAGTGTAAATCGGATTAAAAAAAAATCAATTAATCAGGGAGGATTTTTTAATAGTCAATGATGTAACTAATTAAAACCATGGATTGATACATATAACACAGCAACAAAGTTATCTTACTCCTAACCCAGCAAAACGGTCTGCCTGCTGCACATGCAGATAGTATGGGATGACCTGCTTACAGATAAGTCTGCAACTGCTGACCAATCTATTTTTACTTAGTGGTAGTATTTCCCCAGCTCAGCAGTTCTGACAGATCACAGCTTTGAGTCTGAGACATTTGTGAACCATCTCTTTGTTAGTCACAAATAGCAAAGTGCACATCGATAAATCACACCCTTTGTCTCTTTCTTTTCCCTCCCCCCACACAGTTGCTGCTTTTTCTTGTGAAACCAGCCCAGGCTGAACACTATTAACCTGGAAGAAATTCTAAAGAACACATCCTATGTAATAGAAAATGACCTCAAATAATTAACATTTTTGAAGTGGTTTTTACCTGAATTTTGTCCAAGGTACATAAATCATCATTCAACTTTCCTCTTCCTGGCAGTGCACTTAGACATAGCCAGCCTTAAAATGATGACATCACCATCCCGTGATCCTTCATTATGAGTAATTAAAGCAGTAATATGGCTTCTCTCATGTACTGGTCATCAAGCAGACTCACTGATATGAAATAATCTCAGGCATTGCGCACCTGAGGTGAAGCAAAAGAGCACAGGACTCAATGTTTTTGGTGAACTGCTGGTACCTTTGTGTGGATTTATTGCTGCTGAGAGAGTAATGCATGTTAACACGCAGAGAGACTAAATTCTGCTATTAATCCATAAGACAGGCACTGCAGAGGTAATAATAGGTTTCCTATTCACGTACAGTATCAAGGCCATAACAAGGAAGGAAGGGAGGACTTAGTTTAGTCTGTGCCTCTTCAGATTTTGGCCTTTCTCATAAACACACTGGCAAAGCTATCAACATTAATGTCTGGATAATATGATCAGTGGCAGGGACAGTACCCAACAGGAACTCTGTTAGACACTCAAACACCTTGCTGCAAAAACTAATGATGATGAAAAATTTCTTATGCTTTGGGTCTAAAATCAGCAAGCTAAATCAGCTACCCAATAGCACTTTACCCATTTACCCGTGCAGGCATTAGAGGGTTTTAAACTGTTGCATGAATTCCAGACTGTTATTTTAACTCATCAAAGTTTCGAAATACACACTGCTATTTTCTACATAGCAAACAATAAAGCACTTGTCTTCCATGGCCAGTTACAACACCACGAATTTTATTCATGTTCCACTTGGTGATCTTGTCTATGTCTTTTTCTTTAATGGATTCTGCAAAATATGGTCCAGTTTAAGGGACTACTTGGAAAGTCCCATTCCAGCCTTAGTTGCTTCCATGTAGAAAGCAGTTGACAGTCTCCATTACAGCTGTCTGTGTATCTCTCTTTTCTGTCCCTTTCTGGATTGCACTGTCCTGGCATGATCACTTTATGCTGCTGAGCTTAGTTAGGTGACAATTATGCTATTACCAAAAATTTTTTGCAAGTATACCAGCCTGCTCTGATCATTCAATAAGTGTGATAGATATGAAACAAAAAAATGGAACCAAGGAAAGGAGAAGAGCACTTACAAAGAATTCTTCTTTATTTATAGTTTTGCTTGTGACAAATTCTGGATTACAATCACGTATTTTAGTACTTCTTGAGTTTACTAGATTGAATGATTCTCACTATTCAAGAAATCTCTTGGAGGACTGGCTATTCAGAACCTGATAATCTAGAATATCACCTTCATTACTTTGGCTCTGGTGATTCAAACTACCTGCACACTTGCCCCACATCTGCTTTTGTCTTTCAAGCTACTTTTCTGCCTCCACCCATCCTGAATCCACATGATGGCACTACACCACACCTATGTGAAAAAAAGCCAAGAAACCAGAGCTTAGAGCTGAGCATATAAAAGAGGAGAAGCCTTGCCAAAACAAGATGTCAGTTAGAATCTACCTTGCATTACTAAGTAGAAATCTTCTTTTTAACCTTATCTCCAGCTGGGCAATGCAAATAGAGGCAAATCTGAGAGCACAGGGAGGATTCAGAAGATGTGATCATGGTTCTGCAGGTATGATCAACTTTGACAAGATCCATAGAATGATAGAATCTAGGAAACCCTGTTCCAATTCATCTGGAAACAACGAAAAGAAAGAAGGAAATAAACAGATTGAAACCATTTCCTACAGTGAGAAATGATGAAGTGCATACTGACTTTCTCATCCGTCTTTTTAGATCGGTAATACACGATTCCTTCCACACTCATTCTTCTAAAAAGGTTTCACAGTCGATCCTCAGTTCCAGAGAAAAATCAGACATGACTGTCATTCTTAATATTTGTCTTACTAGTTCTTGAAAAAAAAAAAAATTACACGGTCTGGCTAGGCTTTCTGTTCCAATGCTTCATCTTCTTCATATTAAAGAAAGGATGTTTTTCCTCATACCAAATATAAATATTCCTTTCTACAATTTAATCCATCTTGCTTTACCCACTATATTCCCAGCTGTCTGCAGTGTACAAAACATACAGTTTTTCTGTCTTTTAATCTACATTCCAGTGATTAGGAGATCTGTCATTATATTAACCTTATTTCACAGGTAAGCAAGTCCAAAGAAAATTTACTACAGTATTTTAAGGCTAGAGAGAGAAGTGTTATAAGAAGAGCAAGCAAACTGGCTTGTCAGCTGGTTTTCATATTATTTTAAAAAATAATCTTCACAAAAAACAACATACATAAATCTCCCCCAGCTCCTTCTAGAACAGTATCATGGGAATTATACTAACTGGAAAGATAATTAGTTATATCTAATATAGAATTCAGATACAATAGTGGGATCTTTTAAGACCAGGTGTTATTAGTCACCATTCAGTCTCATCATTCAGTATTTAGAAAAATATATTTCTATGGATAGCTGTATTTCACCACCACCTTCAAGAGAAGGTTGGCTAAAAAGCATTTTATATCTCTGATCAAAAGTATAAATGATTGGCCTTTTGCCTTTATACAAAAACTATCATTTTTTCCCTCCTGTCATTATCATCTCTCAATTAATCCTATACAAAGGGTTGCTTAATTGGTTCATTCTTCTATTTATTTAATCTGTTTACCAAGAAAAAAAATTCGTTATAAAATGAGTACTGCAGGCCTAAAGTGTGATCATCTCTGTAAGAATAATGTGTAATGTATATTCAGTTGTGCTATGAAATTTATAGATAATATTTCTAAAATGCACATTTTCTAATTAGAATTCTAATCCATTTTCTCTCTGTGTGAAAAACATTAATACAAAAAGGGTTTATATTTCTTTGTTTGAATGAACATTCAGTTACAATTTTGGTTTATTTGTTCAGACTGCTGACATTTTCATGGTCTTTTATTAAAGACCTGATTAACCTGCAGAAAGAGCACGATGTTTGTACAGAGCTTATGTTCTCTAAGCCCACTTCACACCCACATATTGCTTTCTGCCAGGGGAGCACTGGTAATGTCAGCATCCCCTATCATATGACAACACCCTCAGAGGACTGACCCCTCTGCCAATGCAATGGGATTTATAAAGCCAGGAACCAGAATATGAGTGACACCAGAGTGTTCACCTGAGCCTCTGGCCAGCAGAAGTGCTGCTTCTGTACCTTGGGCATGGAGAAAACAACTGGCCATGCTGCTCTGCTAACACCCTTATCTACATTGCCTTCCACTGGCATCCACTTGCCATAATAATCAACTTTCTCAGATTTACTATTTCCAGGCAAAAGTATTGGCTTAAAATAACTGAGTCCCTCTGCACGTGACTCTCTCAGATATGATGAGATATTCTTCACAAGCTGATCACTCTTTCCCTGATTTAAGTGTCTTGGAAAGTTAAAGCACTGCATGCACAGACAGGGAAAATTAATACGACAAAGAAAATTTACCTATGTGCATTTTAAAGTAAACCATCTGAAAGGTCTTGCATCAAATAAAAAAAAAATCCCAGTGATATCTAAGACATTTAATGAAACCAAATACTTTATGGCCTCAGTATCTGTTTCCCTGTTACATGTTGACTTGGGTTATGACATTCATAAAAAACCAACAGATCAGAAATGCCACTTTTATGTATCAAACAGTTAAAGATTCTACATTTGAAGGGAATTTATTAACATTACACACTATCATGAGGTCCACACTAGAGATGCAAAATAGGGAACAAGTTATAAAATGCAAGATATGACCCTACCAAAGTCATTAGCACTAACTTAAGATATGATGTTGTGACATTAAGGGAAATAAAGTAATCGTGAGAGGATGTGATGGGTAGAAAGGATCCAGAGTTATGTAATTACTGAGTCAAAGATCATTGCAAACCTGAACTGATCAAGCTTTCACTGAACAACAACTTTTCAATTTGTTGATCTGTTCTGCACAGGCTGAACCAGTACAAATATCTCACAATTTTGAAAAGTTCTCACATTCAGGAGTTTCCTTTTTCTGAACTCGCTGCATACTGTCTGCTTTTCCTTTATGTATGATGCTTATTTTCCAGCTTCCTATATTTTCTAAAGAAAAGAAGTTGACTACATTCTCAACACCAAAGAAACATTTGCAGATACAAAAAATACACCTAGGGTTGTGTTTCTCTGTGCATCTTCTCTCAGCGCTTCCACAAGATTTCATATGTACACACATAAGATTTACTATTCAGTAACTTAGTCAGGTATACAAGGAAGCCATGGACTTGCATACCTTGTGCAAAGACTTTCCTGTGTTAGGAATCTCTGCTGAATGCAATAAAATCTCTGAGAAAATCTCTCTTACCCAATGGGAATATAAACATGAAATTCTGCTTGTATATCCATGCCTACCCTCTCAGGTACACTGCAAATTCATGGTCCACTAAACCAGCTCTTTTTTTGACTGAGATAAATCGATGTTATGCCCCTACACTTGCCAGATAACTATAGGTTCTACTAAAGGGCCTGCCAAATCTGTGTAGCAAAGGCTCCACGTGACACAAATATACGACTTGGAGGGTGATATTTTCATGAATTTTCTGTCTCTCTTTCAATTTCCTCTTTCAAGCCCTTGCCTTGTATTTCCTCTGTGTCCGTGAGCACTTCAGCTCAGCCTGTGTCCTGAGCGTTAGCAGTCCCAGGAGCCAGGAGACAGCATTTTCCAGCCAGCAAGGTACATATTGACAATCTGAACCTCCAGAGTGTTCTGAGTGGGAAGATCATACACATAGAAAATATCAGGGTAGAAGAAGGTTTGTCTTTCAGTATCAGCAGGATAGCAACCTGTAATACTGTGCAATTGTTTACAGACTAGCAAATATTGGAGTTGTTTGGAGACGAATTTTTAAAGGTATTGTAAGGGTTTTCAACTTACAGTGAATACACACACCTAACTACATTTCAAAAGCTGGGGCCTAGATCCTCAAGAGTATGCAACATAAAAAAAAAGGTTAGCGAAAATTACATACTATTTTTTTAAAACTTTAACCTAGAAAATGCTAGATGTAAGATAAATCAGATCTCAAACCAGAACTAAATTTGATCTTTGCCAAAAGGGCATTCTCCTGTGTTCAGTTTTCAGTAACATCTATATCAGATTGGCACTCATAGCCCAAATAATAACCTTTTTAAAATTCATTTTTAACATTTGGTTTTATATAAGCAGTAGAAAACTTCGGTCCAGATGCTGCCTTTAAGGGAGTTCATTTGTACTACAGAAGGGAGGAAGATGGGAGGAAACACCTCACAAGACCATAGCAGTTATTCCAAAGAAAACAGAGCATCTATGTTATTCAAAAGGTATAAAAGTCTCTCTAGGATATCAAAAGCAAGTTCTGTTCATGGAGAATTAACCTTAAAGAAACAGCTGGATGAAAACATGGTATGTTGCATAGATGTGGAATTTGGGATAAAAATGTAGGTTATAATAGAGTTATTTACAAAAAAATTCTATTATTATTGTGGAAAGAACATGTGTTCCTGGTCCTAGCTGGCAAGTGAAAAGTACAGAAATAGCAGAGTAGCTATCACTGATGTCTAGAAAAGGGCAGAATATTTTGTGGCATATTGAAAACACTTTTCTTGCCCAGCTGCTTTTAAACGATACCAGCTACAAAGTCCTCTGGACTTTAATCATTCTAGCAAAGGAGAGAGGGTTGGAAGAGCTTAATACCTAACTCTTAATCTGGTTGCTCTCTGTTCTAAGGGTGCAGGAAAATGGCTGTTTCGATCTAATAACTTTTTCATTTCTGAATTCTGCCTCTGAGAACAGAACAGAACAACAGCATTGTTCAGCTCTGTCACAAAATGAAAGTTTAAGAAATGCGACAGCAGATCTTGGAGGGTGAATATTAAAGCTACCATCTTCTCTGTTCAGCCAGAGCTGCAGCCAAACACATGAGTTCTGCTGACAGTGCCTTCATGTTGGCTCTAAGTGACAGCGAGCAAAGTAACGGGAGAAATATCTGTAGGCTTGTCATGTACTAATATCCTTTTGATAATGCAGACTGTTAATCCTAACCCAGGTAAAGAGAAGAAAAGAAATTGGGTTCTTATCTTAAAGAGTCCACATTGGCCAGATGAACACTTCAAGGTCATTCAGTATCGCTATAAACAAAACAAATGTATCGGCTCTATTATGTTGCTAAAATCCCATCTGACTGACAACGTTTTCGCCAAACATAACCAATTTGTTTTTGTTTAAAGCTTTAATTAAGCATTATAGATTGGAGTGAAGTAATTAATAACTTTAAAATACACTGACCCACAGAGAGCAAATACCTCAATCAGGTGAAGCCTGGGGAAAGGAAATGCATGAACTAAAATAAAACAATTCTGTCCCCTCAGTCTCCCCTAGTAAATCAAAGAAAGGAATTTTTATATTAATTGGCAATGAGTCTATGTCTAGTCTGACTGCTGACACAGTTAGTCATAATAATAAAAAACATGTCTGTGGGAAGGGAAAATGCAGTTTGAATGTTAATAATGTCTTCATTTTCTGTTCCGATTGATTAGTTTGAATAACATTCAAGCAGCAATGTCCCTGCCCCGATTTCTTATCTTGGGAAAATCACAAAAATCTAGTAACATGAGTTAGTAATGCATATATGTGACTGCCTGTATAGGGAGTTCCATTTCAGAGTTCTCAAAAAACATAATGATGATTAGGTGGGAAATCATTGCAGAACAAGTTTCAAATTCTGAGTATTTTTCCATCCCTCACTGCTTACATTTACCACAGGTAGAATTTGCTTAGCTAACACAGTATGAAAAACACTACTTAGAACAATGTGGATGGTAAAATTAAAATTACTTGCCCTATGTCCTACAAAGTTTAAGTACTCAGGCAACATTTTAAAAGAATAGAATACAGTGTATTGTTACTCTTTTCCCAAAACAACCCCTCAAAACCTCAAGAGAATAAGCATAAAGTTAAATGTCTCCAAGACCTGCCTCAGCTTGCTGATACGTACAAAAGCCAATGCTGGTGAACCAAGCCTGTGCCTTGGGTTTGCGTTTCATTGTAACACTTTTGGACCACGTGTCTTAAATATGTTAACATATTTACATGTCCATTTTCCAAACAGCTGAAGAGATATTCTGTTATTAAAAGCAGTATTTTTAATCTTCTGAAATTTTAATATTTTTGTCATATGTTAAATGTGAATGACTGCTCATTTTCAGGTCATTAAACTTATGCTCATATGTTTGTTAAAGAGCTCACAGGTCTTATTAATTTTGGAATTAATTTCAGATTTCTTATTAATACAGAATAAAAAGAGCTTAACATCATCCATGCCCCATTAATAATTCCAGTTACATTACCTGAGTCATTGTTCCCAGATAACAAATATCTTCAAATGTGGAGCTCAAGAGGTAAAACAAATCATTGTCTATTTGCTGTTTATTCTTGTCTATATGAAGAAGGAGTTCTTCAAAATATAACTGCATCTGAGGGAGATATACCCAGTAGATTTGGGAAGAGGAACTGAACATGTAAACTTTGGAAATTTCATTTCCTAGTCAAAAGGAAAGTAGATGCCCCAAAATGACAGCATTCATAGCTTAAAACTATGAAAATCAAACACTTTGCTCTAAGGATTAAATTATACTGTATATACAAACCTAGTAGATAAAAAATCTGGAAGAAAAAATCTTTAGAAGTGGAAACACGAAAGGATGGTGTGCAGCAATATGCAGAAAAAACCCTATTTCCTACACAGGAAAACAAGACTAAAGAGTGCAGCAATCCTTGTTGTGAAAGATATAAAAACTCACAGTTTATTTACATTTTCCTTTGCTGAAGTCAGTCCTGGAAATCAGACTCCTATATTTTGCCCACCTCCTCTCTCGGGGCTGAGCATCAACTGCACACCGCTGTGTACTTGGAATGTTGAATTATGACCCACTGCAGAAAAAGTACATTTGGCATCACAGCTTCATAAATTGTAAACTGATATCCATGAAGTAGAGTTTTTCCAAATGTGTCCAGAAGAGATTTTGAATTATCCAAAAATGATGATCAAAAAAGATCCCTGATTTCCCTTAGAAATATACACTCTATTTTCTGAGTGGTTCATGTTGATAAGCACTTAAAATGCATCAGAGAACAGTCTTTTCACTTATTTGGATGGATACTGTAGCATACTAGATGAAGAACAGGGCTTTATTCACACAGCAGTTACTTTTCAGTAAGACAGAGTGTTTTGGGAACAAGCTAATCGTCCTCACTGCTGAGCAGCTCCTGCACAATTCCTTTAGTTCAGCAACAGAGTAATGATTTTGTTCCAGCGTCCTCCCTAAGATAAATGGAGGACTGGCCTCTCTGCCAGTTCTTCAAATCAACATCACATAACATTACTCTCAGAAGGACAGAAAATAAACAAATCACCGTAGTCAGAGAGGGCAGAGATGTGGCAAATAAAAAATCCCCATTAGACTGAGAGTGGAGAATGTTGAAAGTCACATTTAGATTTACGCTTCCCACTGCAGGAGAGAAAAGTGCAGAAAACAATCAGAGTGCACAGTAGCAATATCTTGGTTCATTGACATTGAAAAGACCAGCAAAATGTGTGGACCTTCGAGGAGATCTACCTACCACAGCATTGCTGCAGTTGAGCAAATGGAGTCGTGTGGCTTTCCCACCAGCTAAGAGGTTTTCCTTGGAGATGAATGCTTCAGCTTTAGGAAAAAGTATACAGTGCCATTAACAAAGACCAGGGAGGCAAATACTAGCACCAAAACTCAGGCAGCTAGCTGAAAAAAAGTATATTTTGAGGCAAGAGGAGTTAGACACTTTTCATGCTAACAGGGACACCATGAGCAAAAATATTCATACAACGTCACTAGAAGCAGAAATACTAAAATACTTTAAAATTCTCTTAAGTTGCTTAATTCAGATTCCCAAAAGAAAGTGATATAAAGAGTTCCAAACACATTGCAAAAAATATCTTGCCGATTTGAGTGCCTATTTCAACCATACCAGATCTTTCAGATCCTGTTAAGCCCATGATTTTAAAAACACTTAGAATAAAACAAATATAGGAGCAAAGACTTCAATGCATTGAAGTTTGGATAGACTTTCGAGTATCCAGCAAAGACAGAAGGGCAAGAAGAACAGTTTGATTCTTCCTGACTGTCATGCAGGATTAATGTGTTTGATTATCACAGTATTGGAATTATCACAGTATTGGAAAGACGCAGCTGAAATTGTTACTGGCCATTTTGTAATACCATCATCTTGGTGTAAAGGTCTTATGATGAATTTTTCTGAACGATAAATTTAAAAAAAACCAAAACCAAACAGAAAAAAACCACCCTGACAGATAAACAAAACCAGGATTTTGAGTTGGGGCTTCCATAATAAAAGTGTTCTGGACAAAGCACAACTTTTGTGGGACATTTGGGAGACATCAGGCTGGAGAGGCTGGAGCCTTTAGTGCTCTCTGAAGTCATGGCAGTAAACAACCTGCAAGGATTGAGAAAGATTCCAAAGTGTATCCCTGGATCTGATCTCACCTATCTTGCTTCACTATAGCCTATTTTTTTTTCCTTTGTGTACTGAAGACTGCTTGCTAAAAGATTTTTTTCTGGGTCCAGATCAATGTATGAAATCATATAATCTTGAGAAAGTTACAGTGATCTAAAAATGAGATATTAAAACTGTTCTGGACATTTAAATGAGAGTAGTTGAAATTGTTTATGTTGCATTGAAGCGTCAATTTTTATTATGTTTTTAATTAAAATGACATTCAGTTCCACTTCTTTCCCACTACTGTGATATTCACAGTTATAAAATATATAAATAGGTAAACAGCACAAACACTTAGCTGTCACATTTTCATAAAAGTTAACACATTTACTTCTTCTGCTTATAATTAATCTAGTTAACTGTCAGAAGGTTCTGCTGGGATGTACTTCTCTGGGAATCAAAGCACGATGCATACTCCTGAGATCGCTGCTTCCCATACTCATACTGTTTGTTTTTTGACTCTAATTCTAATAGTTTTCCTTCGATTTTCTAGCTACGGACTTTAAACTCAAATGTTGACATTACCAGAATGTCCAGGACTGTCTTCAATGAAAATTAATTCTTGGCATTAAAAGAAGTGGTTGATTTCTCATCTGATTTTGCCAGTGGACTCAAGGAGTAAGAAAGCAAGGGCTGGGAAAGAGCAGTTGCCCACCTAACAATGTACAGGCACTCCAAGTTACAGAGAAGGGGGGCAGCAGCTATGAGGATCCTAAGAGCTTCCTGAAGGCAATTTCTAGCAACTAGTTGAAGGACAAGTGGTTATTTTAACAACTGTTTTGATTGACCCAACCCAGACAGTCTCCAGCATTACGTTTGTCCTCTGTATACATACTCATAGACAGGAAAAATTCAGTAAGACAACTATCAGATGCTTGCCAGAAGTAAGAAACCAGGAGTTTGGAAGACCATTAATTATACCTTTCAGACACAGGAGTGAGGACAAATGACAAATTGAAGATCTCCAAAGGGTTGCCCTAGAACTTTCTAGAAGCATTTGCCTTCCCAGCAAGCCAAGAAATTTGACAGAAGCATTTGCCTTTTACATCTGGAATTACTGTTTCAGCCCCACTCGGTGTTTGGAAAGTCTGAAGGCTAGATCGTTGTCACTGCTCCATTTTAGAAAGCTGATTGAATAGTCAGGTACGCAATGAATTATTTTCTTGAGGCATAAGGAGTAGGTACTTAAAACTCTTACACCTCACCGCAGCCTTTATTCAGTATAACCAATAACTTATTCATGCCTTCACCACTCATAAGTGTAGTGCAGTTATCCAGGACACATGCCAATATAATCCTCCTGGCATACACTTAAGAAGCTATGATTCACGAAATACTTCAAACCTTTTACACTGAAATATTTACAACATGTGAAATACTTCTTTGTATATAGACATTTAAATTATACACAGTTTGAAAAAACCCTATCATTCCCTTAATACACCCTGTGGACATGAAGCCTTTCTAAACATGTCCATTTTGTAGTGGTGGGAGGCTGCATTTCACACAGACAGGCCACATCAGCTCCATGCCTTTTTCTCTGAAGCAGAGAATTGGTTTGCAAAGTATTTGAACACAGTAAATTACTCAAGCAGGCACTTGTCAACATGCATTAACACCATTTACAGCTCTGTTTATAAGAGGCATTTCCCCACTCTCCCTCCACAGCACTTGTATTGAAGTTCATTGTTCTACAAGTTGTATTGATGTTGCTGTGCAAAGTTCAGACTTAGCAAAGCTGCTTATCTGCATACTGCAATACTCTAAGTAGCTGCCTATTGATTTTTCCTTCTCCTTTAAAACCATCATGCCTTCTTCCAATATTTTCCTTGAGCACCCAGTGTAAAGGACTGGAAGATAGTGCATGGTGTTTCAAAGAAACTCGTAAAGCCTTAAAACTAGTTAACTCTCCATCAAGAGAAACGTATTTCCTTGTGTTTCATGAAAAATATAAAATAAATTAAATATCTTAAATTAAAATCCCTTTATTCATTAAAGAAATAAAAATTCAGAAGGACACTGTGAATTAATATATCATGTTATAATCAATATCACATTAAAATAGTTGATTTTTTTTCACATTTAAGGAACTCCTAAAACAATAGTAGCCTTAGTACAATTTCTGGGCATAAGCATTTTAAAAGGCACATATTAGAGCCATTCAATTATGAAGACAGACAGCAGTATTTTTAGCAAGACCTTTCTAGGAAGTCATTTAAGATATATTACACATAGGTTCCCAGAGTCCTGTCATATATCTTGAGCATGGACAATATGTCTGCAAGAATGCTGTAGTTTCATGACAATTTCTCAAATTCTATTCATGGGTTTAATAATCTCCCCATTTTTAAATGATATCAGCTATTTTGGCCTTCAGAGTCCTGTCATGTTCTTAAAAAGTTAATTTTAAAAAATGGCAGCATAGCTCTTAGCAGAAAGAAGCCTTTAGAATTATGCTTTCTTTAATGCTCCTCTCAATACCAATCAAAAAGCCGTGAACGTTGGGACAGAGGAACTCCAGCCTTTATGGCTTCTGCTAATTCTATTAACAGGCAGTTCTCCAGCACCTAACATTAACCTGCTGGTTAATTCTTCTGGTTAGCAGACAACTGCTCATGGTTTGATAGCTCATGGTGCATTTATTACCTTCTCATGGACTAGGCACCTTTTTACAGTATAAGATCAGTGCTGTATTACGTTAATTTTCTTGAGAGTTTTTAATCTAGCTGCCAAAATCCTAGTCTTGAGCACCACAAGATGACTTGTTCTGTCCAAAAAAAAAAATACCAAACAGCCAAATGAACCAGTGGTGAACATTACAAGCATTTTTTTCCATGATCAGGAGGCAAAATTCATGTCCTTCCTCTGGTGACAGCATGACTCAGTTTTGATTGGTCTTTTGGCCAGTTGCTCATGCATGCTTTTGAAAAAGAACTGTACAAATTGTAATGAAATCCAAACCCGCTGACAGGTTTTATTATGAAACCTTCATTTGGGCCCTTTAAAAACTTTGTCCATGATCCTAGGTTGAGTAACTGTGAGCAGATTTATGATTTCAGGTTGAAATTATGCTGAACACAGAGGTTTTGTATCATTTAATGCTAAACCAAGCAAATCTTGGCAATTTGAGATTAACTTTATCATGTACGCTTCCAAAGGTTCAAATATGAAAGTCAAAGAAAAGCCAGGAAGAGTAAAAAGGGACAAAAGATCACATGAATCTCTGTGGGGCAAAGTGGTGGTGTTTTTGACAAACAAGTAGAAAGATTTACAGAACTGTAATATTCAGGAGTGGCTGACACTCTGTAATTCACAATTTTCACAGCATTTACTCTTGATTTTGGTTAGAGGGTATTTTTGCTCATTATCTGTTCATCTGCTTCAAATAACCAAAAATACTCACTGCATTCTTCTTGTTATTGATGTGATGCCTGGAGTCCTTTTGCTTAAGTGCAGCATGCTTACAGCCTAGACAAGCACAGAGATATTACTATTTCACATGGCTATAGACCATTAAAACTGTACTTCTCTCAAGAAAGATGATGGCCCCTTCACCACTGATATATAACCAGCTATGGAATTAAAAAGCCTGGTGCAGGAGATGAGATTTTTTCAAGGCAGAAAGAAAATGTAGTGATCACACAGCGCAGAGGCAGACCCTGAATCGAAAGGATATGGGGCATAAAATGCAGAAGGAGTCAGAAGACAGCCAGAAAGAGTATGAGAGTCAGGAAAGGAGGCTACCGGGGTGGTGAGGACATTTACAAATGGTGACTGTAAAGGGATAATTACTGCTAGAAAAGCCACACTAGACAGTTCAAAGGGTGATCTTGGCTTCACTTCAGAGGAGCCTGGCTAGTTGAATATTGCACAAATTGTATCACTTGCTTCATCTTGAAAGGTATTACTTTGACCAAGGTCTTAATCTGCAGCCTAATGAGATGCTAACCCTCAAGACTGAGCAGTGATTTCAAATATTTGCTGATTCCTAATAATAGTCACTGCACTGATTCTAGAATTCTTTCTTAGCTGTGATCTATCTTCTGCTAGAATAGCTACACTACTATTCTTTTTTGAAGTGGGAGCAATTTATTATTCCTTTCCAATCAAACAGACAGTAATAAACCCAATAAAGAAATCTTTGAAGGAGTTTTTTTCTCTATAAGCTCCTCTAGTATTTTAGTGTAAAAAAATGGAATCTGTAAACATGTCTAAAAAAGAACATTGTGATTTGTTCACAAAATTTGTTACCAATTTTTTTTGTAAAAAAAGAAATGGAATCTCTAAACAAAGAACATTGTGATTTGTTCACAAAATGTCTCAACATTATTTTGTATAGTGTAAGCAAAGATAAATCGAACTTTTCTTAGCTACTTCTCTCTTCTGCTGTCTAGGTCAAATAATATATTTTCCACCATTGCTTCTTTAATCAGATCATGTCCAGTCTGATGAAGACATCTCAGATGACTGCTACTGGGAAAAGAATATTAATAATAAAGTAATAACAATACTTGTTACTGACCAAAGGATAGCATTGAGACTATTTTTAAATGCTAATTTGTTAGACTTATGATGGATTAGCTTGTTGTCTGTGAACTGCTTGATCTCCCAGGTTCAGACATGTTTCTCTAATTAAAAAGTGGATATGAAAGTCAAAAATTCTGCATTTGACAGGAGGGTATGATTTTTTGTTAGCTTCTTATTAATGCTGAGAGAAACCATATGGAGATCAGACTTCTGATTGAGAAGCATTTAATTTTCACTTCCTAGACAAACCACAGTTCAGTCTGGAAGTGGTGCAAGTGGTGCAAGTTTTCAAGTTGAACATTAACAGGCAGAAGAAAAGGAAAAAGTAAAACTGACAAAACTTTAAACACAGCCCTGAAGGAATCTGCCAAACATGATATGTTTATAAAATTCAACACCTCATTCAACAATAATAGATAAAATTTCTGGCTAAACAAAGTATTTTCTATTGGATTTCCCAATAACTACATGATGCTGCTTCAGCTGGGAAGCCCTTACCAGAGATTTCTTTTACAAGAAGGAGTCCTTGATTTCACATTTGTTCAGCTAAATAATCTCCTCACTGAGAACAAGCAGGACATGGGTCCATGACAAGCAATATCTACTGTAGAAATGACAGACAATAAAGAGTGCAACGGAGGAAAGCATCAACATCCATGCCAAGCCATTTGTGTTGACTGGAGAACCAAAATGTGAATTGCTCAGTAAGAGCAGCAGGTAATCTGTGCAGTCGTGACAGAGAACCAGCTCTGATTTAAGACCTGGGTGTGTTGCAACATGAGAATTACAAAAACTCTTGATGGGGATAGAGGGAAGAAGAATTTTATTGACTCGGATAAACTATACTGACGAAGAAAACAAATCTGATTTGATTGTGACACAAACACCCACTTTCAGCTGTAGACATAAGGTAAAAAATAATTAGAAATGGGCATTATTACAAAAATAGATCTATGTAATTCATTCATAGTTCATGATTCTGTACTACTGAACATTCTGTGCTGTTTTCTCCCTCTCATCTCCACCTTTTGATTAATAAACTTCCAAAAAGTCTAAGTGAGTTGTTATCTCAATCATATTCTCAGCTTCTAATTACTCTGATCATTTCTGAAATTAACATGTAGCTCCTACACTGTTTTGACTCTTTTTTTTTTTCCAAACTACTACATAATGAATTCTTTTGTGATTACCTAACACATGAAATTATTGGGTTGTTCCTCAATTTTACTTGTTGAATGCTGCTTAGAGTTCTAGGGTCACAATCCTAATTCTGGCACTGTGGAAGCAAGCCTAGTTTCTGTAATAATGCTTTTCCCTTTGTACTGATTTTATCCAATATTGTGAAATTAGAACAGCCAACAGAGCTTTGAAGCTTTTTGGATGAAGCACATGCATTTTAACTGAACTTTTGTTTAACAGTTTTTCTACTAACAAAAAACCATTTTATTTCTGTGGTTTCATTCCATAGAAATAAGTTATGTTCTTAGTAAATATTCATTTATAGGAAAATAAAACAGCAAAATACAGTTTAAAAGGCCGAATATTTTTCAGGACTATTAAAAAACTAAAACAAAGTAAGACAAATGAAAATGAAAAACAGAAGATATTTGCATCATCTCTGGCTTCATAAACAGAGGTAAAAAAAAAAACATCCAGACCACTTCTCTGTACGCATTGTAATAAATATCCAGTCCTTTTTGATTGTTTTCATTCACTCTTCCACCAAAAATAATTGGTCTTATTTCCTTATATATGAGAATCATTGAATTCTTATGGCTCATAACTGCAGCATGATCAATACCACAAAATACGTGTTACAAATATAGGTATCTTGCATTGACTCAGTTAAACTGCCCTTGGTATTTTAGTGGGTTTTACTCAGCATAGCCCTTGCCCTCATTCAAAGTGAACACTGGAGAATTATTAAGACATAAAAATTTTGAAACTGCAACTTCCTCTGGTTTCCCAGAGTTGTGTCCACCCAGTCAAGAAGTGTAATTAAACATGTCATTTTCACTCTCATGCACACACACACATAAACGTATACCAGATAATATTCAATTAGGAATAGTTCTGTTCTAGTAACTTATCTCACCTATTTGATACGAAGTTTTTCAGCACAGAGATCATGACTTCCTGAGTCTGCATACAGCTGAAGCCAAAACCTGTGCCCTAATTTCCCCATACCTGCATTACATAGTAGCATTCTATAAATGTACTATGATTATTGAAAACATCACTGGAAAGAATTCCTTATTTTCGCAACAGCACGTCACCAATCACAAGTGTGGATTTGTAATGCTACTGATTTTATTTATTAGCACCTATAGATTTGATTGTTCTACAGAAATAAAAGAGTGCAGTCTATGCCATTTCAAGATTATATCCAAGAAGAGTATTAAAGGAACATATTCCTAAAACTGTTAGCACCCTGAGGAACCACCTGTCTCCAGTGCATCTGTTCTTCTTCATGAAACATTGTGGGAGTCCCTAGGGATACACCAGGGTGATATATAAGGTAGAGAGCCTATATGGATGTTTTAACTCTAGCATCGTAACACAAGATTCAAGTTGCCAGTTCTGCTCCACGGCAGCACTGTTGGTTAAGCAGCTTTAGGTCCAATGAGCTGTTTCGAACTCTCTCTCCCTTGGCTGCAGCTTGAAAAACACAAGGGAGGACAGAATGAGGCGGAGGATACTCAAAATAAATCTTGGCTGGTGTGGTGGCTGAGGAAAGAGTTACACCACTTTATCACATACCCTTTGTACAATGTTAAATCTAAATTAATTAAATAAATCAGTTGATGAAATCACCCTATAAATGTGACTGCACATCATAATTCACTGCAGCTGCAAGATCAGGGAGCAGATGGAAGACGTTGGATTTTTCTTTGAGCTGAAGTGCCATTTTGCTGGTCCCATTCTATTTCTTTTAAGATTACTACAAGTGCATGTGTACAAAGGGCCTGATTCTGCAGCTGCTTCTTGCACAGTACTTCACTGTCAGGAATCTTTCCACAGAAACAAAGCAGCTGCAGAACTATACCTTTCATATTTTCTTCAGTCAGAGGAGGAAAATCCTGGCCTGTGTTAACACTGGTGAAAATGAGGACAAAAGTTTTCTTGACATTTAATTGTACTCCATTATGTAGTGAAATGATCCTCCCTGTTGTCCTCTCATTATGCAGCGTACATTAAACAGAGTTCTTTTAACAAGGGTAATTGTTTCCTCTAAAGTTCAAGCTTCAGTACTAGCAAGCAATGTGGATTTTTCTCATGACAAGCAGCGCCTTAAACAGAAAACATGCTTTTGGCTGGCTAGAGCTTTATAGTCTTAATTCACCTTTACACCATCCAAAAGAATTAAGGAGTAAGGAAAAATATGAAATAAAAATATTTTCAAATAGTCAATATGTACCAAATGAAAACAGAAGTGACTTAGAAATTGCTTTTGGAACGATTTCTAGCTGTGTGTAAGGTGGAGCACCCAGAGCAGGCTGACCACCTCAGCCATGGGCCCATGCAAGTGGATTTACTGCCTGGGGAGCTGCCTGCTGCAAACTGCCAGACTTTGCTCTGTGCTTTATTCTCTGTGTCGTGACCCAGTGACATGGAAGAACAGGAGGGTGCTATGCAGCTCTTGGTCTTTATTTTCCTCTTCAGGTTCTCAGGTCAAAAAAAAGACAGTGCAGAGCATTGTATTGCCTCATCAAAGGAAACAACCATGAGTGTCATTCCCTGTCCTGGCAGGGGACAGCAAGGCTGAAGAATCAAATAAGGTTCCTTTGCAGTGACTTATAGTCTCACCCAAAAGCACACCACACGCAGTACAAATCCTTCCATATTACTGGGTTTGAGTTTATGTTGTTTGGGGATTTTTTAAATTCTCCCTCAAAATTGTATGGAGCTTTCATAAGTAGCAAAGGTAATCTTGAAAAAGTGAATCAGGTGGGAAAGGAAGACAAGGGAATCTGAAAAATGCCTATGTACCATGCTCTGACAAATGGGAATGATTCCTGTGGAGTAAAGGCTAAGCCCACTAGAAAATTGGGATTAATCTCCCCTTCTCGCTCAAAGATGGCTCTAGAAATGAGGATTAAGAGTGGTTAATATATTAAACATTCTCATGAGCATTTGCCCAAACAATGACTACTAAAGACAGAGAAAACTCCCCTTGTTTTACTGAGAGCACTGCTTGATGGTGCTGATGAGCATGGACACATCTGAAGCTGAAGGAGGAAGAGATGGGCATTTCTTTCCCTACTGAGCTGCCTGGGCACAGGAACTAAATGATGCTTCCCAGTTTCCCAACCTGCAATCATAATGTTCATGCAGACAGAAGCCTGCAAAGAGAGGTAATGCATCTACCCTGAGGTGAACACTTACAATCAGAGTCAGTCTTAAAATCTAAATCTAATCTTAAAACCAGTCTAATAGAACAGGGCCCATACAGAACTGAACAAGTTACATCATGTTACTCTACCTTCGCATTTCCTCATCTATCAGACTCTCAAAGTTTGTTCTGAAAGTCTAAGGACTCTGTAGACCATTATGCCTGCCACTTGGATTACCGTTCTTTCTTCCTACTCAGTTATTTGTTAAGTATATTTGAAAGCTGAAATTTATGAAACCAATCCTTAAACACTTAAAGATCAAGAATGACTTTTAATGAACACTATCATTACAACTCCAGAACTAGAAACCACAGATCCAGAACATTTTCTTTAGTATCAATTTTCAGATCTCAGACTTACTAGGTAATTACAGCCTGTTTATGTTAGAAGCTAGATAGTTATTTTGTTTGTCTTTAATCGTGGTAGTCAACAGCCTATTTGACAAGACCATTGTACATTCAAGGGAAAATGAAACTGTTTCACAAAAGCGCCTTTTTCATGACCTAGATAAAATGTCTGGATGGTTACTTTTGTAGGAGAATTCTAAACTTAAATGAGTTTCAGAAAAAAAACAATGAATATTTTCCTTCTTAGAATTTTTATTTTCTTTTTAATGGGGGATTGAGACAAATGCTACTTTTTGTTTGCAGCAATAACCTGAAAACAAGAAGGGGTTGGGATTTTAATAGTTAATACTGACCTATCAAAATGATGCTTTTTCATTTTTGATAATGGTTACAAAGGTTTCGAAATTAAATCTTTGGTTGAGACAAGATGGAGCTAAAGGATGGAAATGCTGTAATCAGAGAATGAACAGAAGCAATTGCTTCCAACAGTTCATTTCAACCACAAACTGCAAATGAGAAGGCACACAAGAATGGAATACAGAGGTGACTAATTTAATGAAGAGGAAAAATTAGGGGCTTTGGTACTGTTGAGTTGATATTGGGTGGCTTTTTGGGGGGCAAGGGATTTTGTTTGTTTGCAGGGTTTTTTGGTGTGGTGATTTTCTTCAAGTTTTTTGTTTGCTTGGGTTTTTTTTTTATTGGAGTTCTTGCTTGCCTTTTTGTGTGTGTGTGTGTGTGTGTTTGCTGTGTGTCTGCTGACCTATTTACGTGCCAAACAATTCCATATTAGGGTCAGAAGTAGATATAATACACAAAAAACCCAAAATGAACCATAAATAATACTACATAGAATCAATAAAGTCATCATATTCAAGAAAAAAAAGCAGCCAAAATGGATCTGCTTACATTAGAGAATAATCCAAGCAGCCTAATTTAGGTTTGAGTTCAAGAGTAGTCTTCAAAAAGCACTAGTGAAAGAACAGGGAGATTCAGATTTGATTTGGTTATATATTATATAAAGTGCTTAACACTAATACAACTGTCATGCAGCATGTGAGAGCAAGTTTTGCACAGAAAAAGGAAGTCTTTCCCATGTAGATTAATCACTGGAAAGAAGAAAAGTTGATGGTCAGCTGTGATTGTGGGCTCAGGGAAGAGGCTGCTCATTTTTAACTTTCTGTCCCTCTCTATACTATAACATAGTGATTCACCCATTGATGATAGGAGATTTCAGAAATTAATAAACTACCTCGAGAACTGGGGGATAAATTCCCTTTATCACATTTCAATGATGATTTTATCGAAGGTGATATGATATCTTCCTCTTCAAACCTTTCAGTTGCTTGTGTTGCCATTGTGACACATGGTAATCGTAGAGCACTCTGTCTTTCTTTTACAAAAGTACTGAAAAAATAACTGAAGGGAACTGCTGATAAATCCTGTGCATGATTTTAGTTCCAGAGCTGTCCTCCTACTCTGGCGTAGAAAAGCTTTATAGTAGGCTTCCTTCCTGATTCATAATATTGATTTTAGGTTTTAAAATATCTAATCCAACAGTTTCAAATTAAGCAAAGAATGCTCCACCTGATTTGTGAACTGTCTTAATATGATGAACAGCTAGAAATCTCTCTCTTGGCCCATTTATATAAACTCCAAGCATTACACAGTACAGCTTGAACTCTTTATCCCCTATCACTGCTAGAAAGGCTGTCTTATTAACATTACATACATCTACTCATCATCGTGACAGAAAAACAACGTGATCATATTTACAGCAAGAGTCACAGCTGTGGGTGTCCCTTACAAAATGAAATTAGTTTTGATTTTGTGTCATGACAATGTTCATTAATGACATAGACTCTAGGAGGGCAAGATCAGACAGAATGATGAATCATTGCAACAACAATAAATGAATATCTTAGCCAGGGTCCATGTACCTCTCTTCTGTCTGACACGTATTAGATGGTCTTCATGTAAGGCTGTTGGAATTTGATTCTCTGCCCTTCAAAGAGGAAACTCATGGATTACAAGGATGAAACAATAAATACGTATATAAAAGCATCAAAAATGGCTCAACAGGCCCTGTTGACCACCTGAATAAAAGTGCTATACCAATGGTTAATGTAACAACAAAGAAAACCCAACAAAAACTGTCCATGGCCCTGTGCATCCCCATTTTTGTTTGAACTCATGCTAGAAATAATTCTACTATCAGAAATCAGCTAGCTCTGAGAAAGTCTTTAGCTGAATTTGTGAGACAAGTTTGAAATGTTTTATTTTAGAAAAATTATTTCAATATTTTCTGAGAAGCTTAAAACTGAAAATAAAGTAGCCTAAGTTATAAAGTGTTTGAAGCAAGAAGCAGTTTTGCTCTGCATCTGCAAAATGCCTGATATGTTATTGGGAAAGGGATAGATGATAGAAATTAGCATCATTGCTTAACTTCTCAAGCAAAACTGAACATTTAAAAATCCAGGCAAATCTACTTATTTATATGAGGCTAATAACAAAAATTATGTAATTTATGAAGAACATAATTTACTACACGAACCAGCAATACTGGAAACACTGAGATAGTGTTAAAATTAATATTTATAGAAGCACTGAAGACTATGGGCTAGAGATGTGCACAAATAAGCTTCAGCTTGGCTGCATATATAGAAAAAATTAGAAGATAAAGTTTAAATAAAATAATTACAAGGAACTCCATTGTCGTCTTGTTGATTTTCTATCTAGATTATAATTGCAGTAAATATCTTTATGTTTGGAAGCATAACTTTTCTCCCTCCACATGCCAAGGGTACGAGTTCTGGTGCACAATGAAGGAAATGTCACAATTTTTCTCACCAAATGTTCTTTCTCCTATTATTTCCCCTTAATTTAATATATATTAGCAGTTCACTATTTGAATGAATAAATGTATTTAGAGGCTATCTCATTGACATTTTTCTTCTCTTTTTTTAATAAATTTAATAACTTTAATTAAACAGCAATATTTGCTCTTCACAGCAAACTTCAGACAGAAATTGGATTGGTCTAATTCTTGTGGAAGTGGTTTTAATGCACTTTGGATAAGGAATAAAGTGGGATATTAGGTCACAATTTTCTAGGTTTTTCTAGTTAATTTGTTTGCTGCCAAGAATACAGAATATTTACAGGACTACCAGTTAAAAAAGAATTGCCCTGAGCAACCAAAAGTAGGGAAACTCATAAGAGATGGCAGGAAAAGACGTATACACCTGTGATCTGATCCACTTTTTAATTCTTATCAAAATAGCAGCAGAGATCATTAGTTTCCTTTTACATTAGCCAACTGTTTACACCCCCGGGTGACTTAGAGCTCCAGTTTGTTTCTCACCTCACAGACCAATGGAAGGTGTTTAACTGTACTTTGTTCTCAAATCTGTGTAAAATTAGTGAGCCCTACAGGAATGATCTGCTTACTCTTTAGCCAAGGTCATGGAGAATCTTTCATTTTAAATATCCTGTACGATTGCCATTACTGACACTAAACATGTAGTAAAGGTGAAGGGTTTTTTATCATTAAGGGATAGATGCTACTAAATAGTAGTTTGTGAAACAAAGGTTCATATTTCATATCCAGGAATAGAAACACTTCTCAAATCGTGTATAGCTTGAAAAAGGAAGCTTAAAGGTAGGGTTCATCAATTTTATGCTGAGAAAGGATAAAATTGCTGAATTTTGTATGCTAAAAGGCTTTGGCAGAAGGCTGGCACATAGCACAAAAGATAACCTCCCAAACTTGAAGAGGATTGCAAACATTAAAATGCAGTCAATTCCCAAACACAGCCTTCACTTCTCCTCCACAGGTAGAGATGGCAATATCCCAGTTTCTGGATAGCTAATGTTTTCTTCATACCTAATAAGACAGAAAGCTTCGTGCAAGAGGTAATTGCTACTGCTCTGTAGAAGTGGATGGACTAAGCAAGAGGGTAGCTGTGCTGAAAGGTGCTGTCGCAGCCTGGCCACCTTATTTCATATACTTTTTGGCAAATAAGACAGAAAAATCCATTCACAGAATGAGAAACTACTTAAAGCATGCATTCTGCAGATTCCACCAAACTTTTCACAGCCACTAGGAAACCTCTTTTAGGAATTACAGAACTGGTGCAGTAATAATCCTCCAAAAAGAGGGGAAAATGGCAAAAGAGGAATATATGATAGCCTCTAGGATAGTTTCACATAGATGCTAATCAGAAATAATTCCACTGAAGCCAAGAGATATTTGTAAGCATAGGTAAGCAAGTAAGTAGGAAGAGATTAGGCTTCTCCTAAGGATGCAGTTGCACATTCATTTATCTTGGTGACAAGGCATGTTAAAGAGGTCTCAGCACTCTTTCTTGTCCTGACAGGTGTTTGGTTCTGCCATACAGAACCAAATATATGTATAATGCAAAATGCTTCTTAGCGTTGGCCTCTGAAAACCATACATGTGCTCACACAAAGCTTATGTGACATGAAAGAAAAGCTGGTCTACTAAAATGATTTTAAAAGGAAAAATTACAATCTTTACCAGTAGGAAATAATTAAAAAACCAAAACAAGAAAAAAAAAACCACCAAAACAATCAGTCCCCCCAAACAACAAACAATCAAAACCCCCCTCAAAACAGCCTTCAGATAAAAGAAATAAAGAACGTTTTCTATCAAACAATGGTTAAGGGTACTGGGTTTTTTAAGATAATCTAAAAATATATATGGCTAGCTTCTTCTGACAGGCTACATTTCCAATTTCACACGTTATGTGGGCTTGTGGATCAATGGCTCAGAAATTTCCCGGTTCACTCCAGTCAATTGTGCCCTACAGCCTTGTTATGCTATGGCTGGGCAGGCACCCAATTCCCAGCTTGCCACCTCCCTGACAGATGTTATTTCCAGGGATGTTGATAGCTTCTAAAGAAAATGTCAAATTAAAAGCACTCGGTAGCGGTCATCTTGCCCAAGAGAATTTTGAAGGAATTGGAAACTGATCCAACAGCCACCCCACAACCAAGAATGCCCATGAGAGCAGAGAAAAGCTGTCCTGGCACCCAGGGTGGGTGAGAGACGTCCTAGAGAGCCCTAGTCCTACAGAGTGCACCTCAGCAGCAGCTCCTCACTGCTCTTTGGAACCATGGATCACTCCCCAGTCCAAAGGCTGTTCAAAAGGGAGAGGACCTCAAGGCAAAATTATGGCTTGCTGCTTGCTCCAGATAGCTGTGCCAAGGCAGGGAGTCTTCAACCTGGGGCCCTGGAAGCCCATGAGGCTCTTGGGTAAAAGATGAGTACTTATGACATGAATCCTGAAAAGTTGAGTCATTCAGAACCTTATATCACTGTGCTTGTAAATCATTGATGAATAGAAGTGATAAGGATACAATTTTCTGAAGAAAAAATAAGAACTAATTCATATAAAGAGCCAAACACAATCTATTCATAAAACTACAACTTAAAACAAGGGCCAAACATGTTTAGGATTTTTATTCCCTTTTCTTAAATTCACCACTAATTAGGCTTTGACTTTAAAGTTAACGAAGACTCTTATGGCAAATGATTAGCATTCAAATGATTTTTTAAAATTGATACATCGATTAATTGGGTGCCCTTTCACTACATTACCTGAAAGGCATTGCCATCCTCCTTATGAATCATCTCAAGTCCAGGAGGAAAAGCTTTTTAAAAGTTCATCTTCTCTGTGACACCAGTGAGGGAAAGAAAGTAAATTTTTCAAACAAGAAGGTAGAGCAGAATCTCTAGCGTGGCAATGAAAGCATAGAGTCATGGTGGATCACGTACAGAGGAGGAGCCACACTTTGTCATTTTAAATCCAGAATCAGAAGCCCACTCTCTGAGACACTTTCTGATACCACTGTAAACCTCACTGCCTTAAGCAAATTTATCAGACTGTTGTTACTGGCAAGTCACTTCAAATACAGCATACAAATGCAGCAGAGAAGACCTGAATGGTGGCAGCAGAGACAATACAACAGCTGGTTTTGGAGATACAACAGAGTTACAAGCACTTCAAAATCTCACTCAGATCATGTCCAGCTCTTTATAAAGGCACACCACGTGTGCCAGTTGTGTCTTTCTTTTTCTGCTGAGGTGACTTCTACGTTTGCCAGCTTGCAAAGATGCAGTGAAATTGATTTTGGTTTGGTGCTTAATGCCTGTGACGCAAGTGGCACCTGCACACTGAGGAGCAGAGCTCCCCCAGCACTGACCTTTGGCCGCAGCACTCACGGCTCTAAATGGATCTTGGCAACCTACTATTTTGTGGAATGGATTATTACATGATTACTATGGAAATACAGGACACTAGCAGAGTATTAGCAAAATAAAATATAAGCCAATAAATACAGCAGTTGCTCGTTGAAATATAATTTCCAGTCAGGCAAATATATGGCATTGCAAATAAACAAAACCTAGGCAGTTTCTATCCCCTTTTAAATATTTAGCCATTGAATCTTCTGGAAAGTCACATTTGTGCTTTTGGATTTAGGTTTTTTAGTACTTTTTTTAATATTTCCTACAATATTGCCAGCTCCTTCCCCCACCCTGCACCACTCCAAGCTCAAAGCTCTTATTTCTCCCTGACAGACTGCTAGCTGAAATCAAACAATCAGTGTTGATTAAGTTTATAAAAATGGAGTTCCTCATCTTCTAATCAATATTTTTGTTGAATTGCAACACTATAAATTTTCTTGGCCATTTACTTTAGCCCCCTTCCCATAAGAAGTAACCCTTCCCAACTAGTTAGGGATGTAACCTATTCATACATTAAAATGATCTATTACCCGAGTCCCCAGGGCGCTGTTTTCTGTAATAGATGTTTAAGTACCATACCTTATATGCACACACACATGCGTATGGATAGATAAATCACTGATATCTTTTTGAGGTTCATCCCATGGAAACTGCACGTACCCCTTAATCCCTCCCAAAATAGTGACCTTTAATTAACCCGAGCCACAAATGAACGTGCAAATCTGTACTTAAATTGCTTCTGAAATAAAGATGCACTTAAAATCACCTCAGCATCTAAAAGCCTGGAAGGAAAAAAAACGCAGAAGCAAAAGAATGGCAAAATAGTCATGCACTGAACATCGTTTCTCTGATTAAGATAGATTTTTGTCTCTACTCTTTTTCTAGTATTTTTTTTCTGTTTACAGAATAAAATTTTATAAAACTTCACCTTGCCATGATTTTAGTCAGCCATAATATGAATGGGAATGATACAGAAGTGACTCCGTAGCTATTTTCACAGAAGGATGAAGTACTTACATGAAGTACTAAAATTTAAATTACTCTCCCTACTCCTCCCTTCAGCATGTAAATGAACTCCAGTCCATATTCCACATCAGCAGCCTTCCTTACAAATGCAGATTGCAGTTATGCTCACAGGACAACGTCTTGAATACTGTGACAAGTTCATCAACAGGCCCCCAGTTTATCACATGGTTAACTGGATAAAGATTGATTCACCAAATGTCTTATGTCATATGGCAAACCTCTACTTCAAAGGTGTTTATATTGTTGTCTTCATTGCCACTTCTGCCCGGTGCCATGACCTCTCTGTAACTACATCAGTCAGGAAAAGTTAAATTTACTCTTCTTCTGAATGTGCTTTAAAATGAGTATATTTAAAATGATTTAAAAAAAAAAAATCAACTATTCATCTTGCACAGCTACAATAAAAACAATAAAAAATAAGCTACAATAAAAAATAAAAACTTCTCGCAAGAAAAAATTTGCTCAGTGAGGAAATACTGGCTTTTGTATTGACTCCATTTGATTGAGTCACCTGGACAATATGTACTAAGGAATGCCCTGATGAAGGGCCAAGAATCAGAGGGATCAGCTATTAAAGAAAACACTACTGACTTCCAGTGGCAACACACATTTTTTGACCTACAACTGAAGTGCCACTCTCCCAGGATATTACTACAGAGAAGTCTCTGTTTTTACACTTATCAGAAGCCTCATAGGTTTCCTCTATCACAGAAATCACCTCATATCCCATCAGCACAGTAAAGGGAGAAACGAGAGGGAAGGAGTCCATGTGTGTGCCACTACTGAAATCAGGATTAAAAGGCGAAGGTTTGAGCACTCTGGAACTCATTATATCTTTAAGTATTTAGAATATACTATCTCCTACCTCATAGAGCCCCTGACCCCCAGTATTTTGGAAGGATTTTGATATCTTTTGATCCGTTTTGGTGTGTATACAATAAATCAGCAACAGGTCAGTTAAAATATACAAGACAGCGTAGGGAATATGTAAAACAGGTGTTTAAACACCTTAGACAAAATCATGAATCAACTTTCACAGGGAAAATGTTTCACTAAGCACTCTTGATTATTCTGGTTTTAGAGTATTGAGTGTCAAGATTAATTCACAGACAAGAAACTATAATTTTCTAAATTATAGAGTGCAATCACATGAGAAAGTGCCACATTTCATGTCTGTGTATGAAGAAAATGCTTTAAAAATACATACAACAATAAAATTCTTATCATCACAGGACTTAGTCCTTAACAAACACCTGTAACAGCAGAGAAACCATAGGCATTGAGAAGTTATTATTGCAAGGAATGTTTTATACCGTGTAAGAAAGCATTCTTAAGAACTGTATAAATCCTTGAAAACATTCCAAAGAAGGAGGTGGTGGGAGGAACAGAAACAGGTGCCTTCAAATATATTTCCATACATTTTCCTTCTTGAGACCTGCCTAAATTGGGCTGTGGGTATGTTAGATTGTACATTCTCCTAAGAAGAAAGAGGGTGGACAAATTTGCGAGGAATTGAATGTGTCTTGAAACATTCAGAGATTCTGCATGTTACAGTTCTAAAACTACTTTCTCCTTTGCACTCCACACATGTGTATGGACCACACATATGACTGGCATAGAGGCAAGCATGGGAACATTATGATATAGTTACTTGCACTTCAGTTCCCATTGGGGTAAAAGTCACTTTGGTTTTAGGTTTTTAAGCTCCCTTGTGATAGAGTATTACTGAAAACTGCATCTGCCTTCAGAATATACACTTGAGGAAACTCAAAACTGACAAAATAATCTGTCAGAGTGAAAAACACAGAAACTGCATATTTAAGAAATGGTATGCACAAGTGTCAGCAGGAGACCAGAGCCAAGGGAAGTTAGATTGTTCTGGGTTTATACATTCATTGCTAATAGGAATGTTTGGATGACCAGCTACAATACATAAGTAAAAGTGTTAAGGATTAGAATTGTATTTAAATACAAAAGATGGTCCTAGAGTCACATCAATTAAACTACAACAGAATTATTTGGAAAGATGTGGTGCTGAACATGCCCTTGCTGACCTCACTGTCATGCCTGACTTCCACACACAGGCAACAGGATTAGACTTCTGCCAGTAATCTCTTCATTGGCCACCAAAGAAAGGCTTCTGATTTATGTATACAAACATGCACATGCGTGAATATGTGTGCAAACACCCACCCACAGACACACGTGTTTATGCAATCATAATGAAGGTAAGACTTCCCTTGCTGCCATAAACTAGCACAGACACACAGATATTGAATACTTCCAAAGCATGAATGTTTGAAGTAGAACCACATTAACATCCTGGAAAGTGCATCTTATGGAAACTGCTGTTGCTTGATTAACAGCAGGGAAGCTAAACAGTTATTCTCAACCATAACAGAGTTCCTGTATTTGCATTAATGGGAGGGAAGAAGAGGACAATCTGCAGAGACTTCCACAATAAAAAACATACCCCAACAAATTAAGTAAGTGCATTTTTATTGCTCTCTCAAAAGCTGAAAAATTCCTGCTCTGGTCACCGCAAGACACAGAAGTAAGACTAACTGTACTTCTGCTCTTAGTACTGCATTCCCAAGCAGCAGTACCTAATCGGGGGAAATAGGAACACTGAGGCACACATGGCTGGGTAACTGTGAGACAAACCCTGGAGGAGCAGAGCAGACGCTTACAGGATGAAAAGAAACTGCCAAGGAATGGTATTTATATTATTTGTATCCATGTCCCTGAATGCTTAGTTTACAAGCCAAAAGGAGCCAATGAAAACCATGGCCCAGAGCACTGGTCCTCAGTCTCTGGATTGTGACTGGAAAATTCAATGGAAATTGCAGAGCTATTTAAAGCATATAGTCCATACAAATAAAAGACATACATCATTTCAACATAGCAGGTGGTCCACTATCAACTCTGATGTATAACTGTTTCAATACAGCTTCTTATTTCTTATTTGCAAAGAAATACTTTATTAATAGAGAATTAAAATAATGGATAAAGATATGCGTATAAATTTAGCCTACACGGAGCTAGGTTGCTACAATTTAAAACTGTGTTTGATGTAATTTAATTAGAAATATTGATTAAAATGAAACCAGCTCACTGGAAGGATGATGATAATAGGCTAATAATAACAATTGATTTACTTTGACAAATGAACCAAAAAGCGAGCTAGATTTTGACCTATTTAAGGCCCATATTCCCTTTTCTTCTTCACTTTATTGAATTTCTGAGATTTGTTCAAAATATTATTAGAATGATACATCTGAAAAACACATAATTCATAGGAAGATTTGACAACTGCTGCTTTTTGATGGCCCATTTTGAAATGCAGAGTTGTTGGGTCCCCGCCTCACTCCACTCCAGCTTTACTGAATTACATGTAGTGTGTGAGCAGCAGCAATAGTAATTAAAAATAATGAGGCCTGCTAGGTCTCCTAATTCTATTATCTTTATAGCATCAGGCTTCAAGCAACTTACCAGCAAAACAGCCCAGATGAGAAATCCCTTCAGAAGGTTCAGCGGCTGTTTACAATGCAACAGGATAACCTTTTCAGCCTGGAAATAAATAAATAAAATCAGAAGACAAAGTCTGAAGCAGACATTAGTGGATTTGATTCAAGAAAAAGTAAGGATGAACTAATTAATAGTTGGCATAAAATGCTTTTTTTTTCTTCCCAGAAGAAAACCTGAGGTAACTGAATAAGGTGCTGTAACATTCATTTTATTTTCTTATTTCTTTGCAGAAACTCTTATTTCTTTATGGAATAAAATGAAGAGCAGAGTGTTGCATTTGCTGACTTTCTGTGCCCTATTTATTCCGTGTAAAACCCACAAAAGCTTCCTTCAGCTTCAGTGAAACTGACAACATTATTCTAACTTGCAGGGTTCTAAAAACTGGAACGAAACATAGGTCTAAACTAGGATTGTAACACAGTAGGTCCTTTGTCTCTCCAAAACTATTAAACACAGAATTCTATTTTATTGCTGCAACACTCTGATACTGTCTCTGAGCGGAAGAGATGTTTTTTGCAGCTCACTAACACTTAATTCTTTACATGACAAATAAGGCAGCAGAATTTTGGTTCCTGGGTCTAACATTTGCAAAACAACTTTCAGAAGATGATTAAATGTTGGGAAATCTCCCTGTTTCCGCAGGCAATCAAAATCAATAGCCTCCTGGAAAACTGGGAATAGGCACCCTCCAACCCCAGAGCCTCGTTCAACAGCTCATTTGCGTTCACTCCATCAGCAGCTCTCAAGTAACATCTTCCTCCATGGAGACTGGAGGCACACTCACTGTATCAGGAGTGAAATGCTCACTTGGTGCACACAGGGGGATGGGGTGAAGAGCTTAAAGTATCAACATTTTTTGTAGCCTGTATCACTTGACCTCACTACAAGCATCCTCAAATCTCCTTTGAAATACAGAGGCGGCCGATGTGGCTAAGGCACTAAAAAGTAGATATTTAAGGTGATTATCACAGGGAGTCACTGTGTGAGCCCATGGAATCCACTCATTATTTCCCTAAATGGTTCCCAAAAACTTGATCCTGTTGCAGCGGAGTTTAGAAGGGAATTCAGACTGGCAGGCACGGTTGTAGTAGATATCACTTGCAGACTTGGGGTGGGTAATAAAATTCAAATTAAAAACATTGAAGAAATAGAACCTGTATTTTGCATGAAAATCTACGTCTTCTAAATTTTTTTAACTTACTTGTTTTAAATGTAACTGAGAATAGAAATAAAAAAGATATTTTTTCTCATGAATATATTCATGTTTTCGAACATTAAACAAAATAATGCCATTGATACTAGATACCATTTATTTTTAAAATTTAAATGGCAAAATCAAAACCCCAAAATGTACTGCAAAACAGATGGGTTTTTTTTCTAATTTTGTGACACTACTCTCATTTATTTGGAATATTTCAACCAGCTTCAGGTCTTTCCACAAATTACTCTAAAAAATATTTTAGGATTTGGATTATTATGAAGATTTATTTCTTAACAATAAGGAGCTTTTAGGTTTACTTTTTTTATCATATTTTTTTCTTCTAAGGTTTTTTTAAGATAATAACAGAACATATCCAACAATTCCAAAAATTATGCACTTATTTCAACAGCCAAAAATATAGAGAACTTATTTTTCAGGGTCATACTTGTACTCCTGGATCAAGATGATATGCGGCTAAATTGAGTATGAGGTTGATCAATTAAGGGCTTAGTAACAATTAAATAACTGCAACCCTATCCATTTTAACACAATAAAAAAGTTAAAAGGAGCCAAAAATAAGATCAAAATGTAAAGATTTGCATGATAAATAAAAAAAAATAGAAAAGAAAACCACACACTTTACTGTTCAATATACAACTTTTCCCAAATTTCTGTTTTGTATTTCCCACAGCAACAGAAATATCTAAATAATAATGCAAATTATATTTACTTCAATGAACAATGGTCTTTGCATTATTTGTTTTGTCCATGATTTGCTACTATTCTTTCAATATGTATGCCCTATAATTCCGGTACTTCTATAAAATCAGCACATTCTATACCACATCTCTTTGGCACATACACATATATGCACAAAAAAATCAGAAAATGTGTCTATCTACCTCTGTTGTTTTGCCTCCTGCCTGTGGACTCCTCATGAAAAGGTAACAGCAAGAGCAAAGGTCAGAGACCAACAAAAGAAATTGACAAACCTCTCTTATATATTTCTATTAAATAAATAAGCAAAATTGTGAAATTCAGCACAAATGGAAGCAAGGAGTACTGCTTATTTGAGGTGATTCTCTAAGGTCTGTGCATCCCTTGCTAAAAACAGCTGGAGCTGAAGGGGACCTGCAGGAGATGCTCACAAATAACTTTGGCATCCAGCAAACACAGTATTATGAGACTTCCACTTCTCCACCACTCGACCCCTCTTCTCCCAGAAGTGCAAAACCATGATTTCCTGGGAGCTGGGCAGAAATCCACTACCCATTCTATCTTACATCCCCAGTTATCAAATGTGGATGTTATTTTAGGACATATTCACACCAGAATCTTAACATAGGTCTCCACACATCTTTATATAAACATGGACTTTGTTCCCATCTGTTAGGAAAAAACCCAGGCTGGCCTTGGTCGTCATGTGCAAAAGAGCAAGGAGAACTCAACACTATGTGTTTCAAACATCTTAGCAGAGTGAGCCAAGTTCAAACACAGACTTAATAAATAAAGAATAAAGATCAAAGCATTGGACATGCAAACAGAATCCTCAATGATTTTAGTGGCAGTTTTGAAGAGAGTTTAAGTTGAGACCTGCTAAGCATTTGGCTTAGCAGTGATTGTTGTTTACCATCTCATTTTTATATCCTCAATACCCTCTCTTCCAGCTGTCTCATATATCATGCTCATAATTGCTGAGGATTGGAGAACACCGTTCTGTGGCCTGAGTGGAAATGGAAAGCTTAGGAGAAAAGTCACAGAAAATTACTCTGGTTAGCATTAGTCAGAGCCCAGGGTAGCACTGGCAGAGAAATGCAAGGAAATATGAAATTGTTTTTCAGCTGAATGCTGGAGAGTTCTGTATGGAATCACAGGGAAGGCACTCAGGGAAAAATGTATTAAAAACAGGCAGTATGTTCCGAAGAGAAGCAGCCCATCCCTGCTTCCTTTCTGGGATTCTCAACGGAGCACTGGAACTCCTAACGGAAAAATTCAGTAACTTCAGATACAACCTCTGAATAAACACATAAACAACCTCAATGGAATTAAAAAAAAACGGAGCAGGGGAGCAATAGACCCATCTGAATATGTGGATTTAAGCACCAGAAGCAATCAAGTCTCAGTAGTGCAAGAAAAGAGCATGTAGAGAAAAGAGAAGAAAATGTATGACTCCAATGAAAGAGATTATATATCTGCTCTCATTGGGAACTTTCATAACAATCACCTGCATCATAGTTACTTTTAAATAAATGCACATTAACACAATGATAATAAAAGGCTTTTGTGAGACAGAAGCAAAATGACAGAGTATTCAACATGGCTAGTATTTAAGGAAAGCATAAAAGTAATAATTGGGAAATTGATTATAAAGTTATCTTAATCAAACATCATTATAATCTGCTGTGCAGAATGTGGCCTTACCCTCTGTTCCTGGTTCTTTACTCCTACCTTGGGCTGATGCTAATGACCACACCACCATAATGCCACTGGATCAGGAGCCTGATCCAAGAAAAACTGGCCAAGTAAGAAGGACTGGTTCTCAGGGTGGATGAGGTCCCTTGTTCTCCATTCAGGCCATAATCACCCAGACACTTCCTCAAGAGCACAGGAGGAGCAGGGTGAGCAGCTGGCAGCAATAGAGAGGGAGTGTGGGACTGCCTCTTGCAACAACCCTACAGAGAATTCAGCACAAATGGAAGCTGAGTAACCTCAGCCTGGGCCCCTGGTCCTCTCCCAGGTACCACCAGACAAACATCACTGTGAAACAGGTCCTGATAAACAGAACACCCTCCCACACACCTGCATCAACCATACACCCCAAAGCACTTCTTAAACCCACAGGGACGACTGCTTCTGTCTCTATCAGCAGAAAAGGCAAAACCAGTCTTCAAATTTGTGATAGAATTACAGACAGAGGAAATGGCTAGGCAAGAACAATTAATGCATTTCTCAATTATGCCTTGATAGAAGTTCATTCCCTGCACACACTATTCACTTACTTTCCAGATGGAAATAGATTAATTTAATTGGGTTAAGCATGTTTTGCTAATGGTGTTACAGAAAGGGTATCCACACATCTCCAGCGAACAGGTACATCAGCAATGCAAGTGAACCACCTTGGCAAAGACCTATAAAAAGACCCATTTTTACAGATACTTATTGCCTAGAGCTCTTTCATGTAAAGAACAGAAAAGGAATATTTTTATAAATGGCAACAGCTTCTCCAAATCTCCTGACTTCTACTATAGCCAAACTTTTCCCACTATTATCAGCCTCACGAAATCACAATTTGTCACTTTGATATGGAGAGTCTCAGCTTTGCAAACAGACTGCTATTATAATTGTTTCCTGGCTCTTATTAGTGGAAATTTTAATTTGCTGAGATTACATATGCCAGAAGTGGTCATTCTTCTAAAAGTAATTGTACACATATTGCCCAAATCCTATGCTAATAGAAAGCTCAGAAATATATCCAGTTATGGGAGTCATACTGAAGACACAGATAGAAAGAACATCCAGATTCCAGATTAGTCTCCACCATTGCCCAAAAATATTTAACAAGGATCCTTTCAAGTGGGTCATCAGGATGCATTCATAAAATGGAAAATAAATCAAAATATCATTGACAAGTGTTTCCTATTGGCTCTAAGACTGGGAGTAGGATTTCTCTGAATATGTGCCTAAAATGTTTTCTTTTGATGCTGAGAAGATTGGAATTGGCTTCTTTACATGTGATGGGCGTGGCTGCATGCCTCAGAGTTTAAGATCTGGTTAACAGAATTAAAGCTTATTTGTTTAATCTAAATGACTATCTTGTTGAAATAGCTCTGCCACTGAGACAAGCAGATGCTGGAGCCAGCCTTTCTAAACTCAAAGCAAAGTTTGCCATGAAATATGATTACGATGATTGTCTTGTTTTTATGTCCTAGTGGCCTAAATCTATACTATTTGCAAAAATAAAAGTAGTATCACAAATATATTTGCAATACTACTTGATAAAAATTATTTGCTGTATCTCAAACTAAGCACTTAAATCTATCTTGAACATAAACATGGAAATTATAAAGACCTCTACTCATGTCCTTTACCTTGGCATATCTTTCAAATCTTACAGAACCTTACAAGCTCCCGTACCTGAACAAGTAGAACAAACTTGTGCAGTGTGCTACTGGAAGATGGGAGATGAAAGTGCACCTGAAGGTCACCTGCACGAATGACAAGAAATTCCACAGATCACCCTGGTGAGTGTGCACTGCTGAGGGCACCGTGCTGGCCCTGGCTTGGTGTGACATGGTCCTGACTACGCCAGTCATTTCCTCCTCCCTCCTGTTCAGTCCTACTCTTCCCATTTGCTCTCACTGGCACACACACAGAAACCATGCCATGAACCTGATTCAGCTGGAAATGTTGCTGGGGAGGAAGAGAAGTGGGGACAGTGAGGGTCAACATGAGCTGCCTGCAATTAGATTGGCTTAAACTAATCTTGAAACAACACCCTTGGAACCCAAAGATGCTGTTCCTCTTTGTATCTATCAAGATGTGCAGGGAGTCAGCTACCCCATTTAATTGCATAGGCGTAGCTAAAAGCTGTGAATGAGAAAGGAAGGAGATAGCCTTGTCTGAAACTTTATAATGCAACCTGGTGCACTGTAGACATAATAAAATTATTTGCTTAGCCAGTCCACACATTAGAAGACCAGCTGCCTAGTGTCTAACTATGAAATTACTCTGCAAATGAAAAGCAGGAATAAAGAGTAGCCAAATGGAAAAATACTTCCTGACCCAGCCAAAGAAAATAATTTACAACCGTTTCCCAGCACGGAGAAAGGAAAAAGGGTACATGCAGAGCACTAGGATGCAGAAACTGAACTTCAGGGTAGTCAGCAAATAATCAGATATTTGAATGGGTGTTTCAAAGACTCACTCAAGGTTGTCTGGGGGAATAACAGAGCTAGACCTGTTATATAGTTTAATGACAGAGGATATTCAGTATCTAAAGTCTGACATGTAAGAATAAACAACTAATATGGTATCAATTTTTATATGAAAGTGAAATTGTTTTCCTCTCCATATCAATTTTCATTCAGTGATCCCCAAGCTCCTCACATATCATCTATAACTGTTGCAAACTGAGGTTGTTTCTCTGAAGTCAGTAAAGGACAATTTCATAATGTTAGTCCACTCTTAAAGGGAACTTAGAGCATTTTATAGGCATGGAAATAGCCACAGATTTGCCCCATTGTGTATCAAAGGCAGACCCTGAGGTATCATTCCCTCCCCAGTGAAATGAATCACACAAAATTGTGTTGGCCTTCCCTCATGTTTTTCACCATAGGAGTTACATTCTCAGCAAGTTTAAATTACCTTAACTTCAATTAACTTCATGGATCTAAATCAATTTATTCCCACAGATAATGTACCTTGAGTATTCTGGTGCACCATTTAGCTGTAACTAAGGGAATTCAGTTCTAATTATTACCCTTCTTCTTTTTTCCCCCAAAAAACCCCTAGTTTTATGCTTTTGCCCAAAACAGCTGTGGGACTATACTAAGTAAAAAGAAGTGCCTGCCCTCTTAATCTTGTCATCACACAGCTAATTAAAAACATATATTCTCTTTGGAGGCCCAGGCCCTGGAAAAACACAAGTTTTGGCAGCCTTGTCCTGGTTGCTAGTGTATGTTTTTTTCATGTTATGCTGTTTTGGATTGAAAGCGTTCTGCACACAAGAGCACCAAGAGACACATTTTCTGCAGATAGGGAGAGCTGAGAGTGTAATTTGCACTGTACTGCCTGCACTGTGCTCCTAACAAGAAAAATGCTGTTAATATAAAAATTTTATACCTGGATACAGTCAGATTTTTTATGCGTTTTCAACAAGTCTAAGAATTCCATAGAAGCCTCCTTATTTCAGCTGCACCGTTAATATGTATAGATTGATGTAAACAGATTAGGGGCCACAGATGCCTGGTGACCCACTGGTTCTCCTGGATCCTGCAACTGAAATAAGCATTACTGAGCATTGTCCCAGAGTCACCAAGGGAAATTAAAAAAAAAAATCAGTATTTTAAAATCACAGTAGAGGTAAGAATGGAAGACAATTCCCTCACACTTCTACTCTGCACCTCAAACAAAAAGAGATGTGGAGTTTCAACAGAGCTGCTACCCTGGAACTGGTGATCACTTCTTCAGATAAGGATCCAGCTCTCCCTAACTTTCAGTTGTTTGGTTTGTCAGGCTTTTTAATTGCTTAAGTTTCACAATATGTGGAAAGTTCAGGCGTTGGGTTTAATGTGAACACTGAAAACTTTATACCTGAAGGGCAAGGTAATTTCTGTCACTCAGTAGGTGGTAATGTTTTCTCTGGTACAATTCATAAAGAATTTAATCACAGAAATAAAAACAGAAGCCTTTACTACACTTCAAATGTGATAAAGAAAAATACAAGCATGCTGAAGTGTTAAACTCATTCTCACTTGTGCATATTTTGTCAGAGTAAGAGTGCTAAGCCCTCTTATCTACACAAATTATAGGATTGTAGAATTTGCCCGTGACAGTTACACACCACCTATCATTTTGCAAACATAAACCAATTCAGCAGGTTATTTGGATTTTCTGTGTAACAAAAAAATTATGTCAGAGCACTCTTAGTAATGAAATAGCTGCTACTATCAAAGACTATATGACAGTACATGTGAAAGCACATGTTCCCAGGACTAGATAGAACAGAATACTGAGAAGCAATAGAAGAGCTATTTAGAAGGCAGTGATAAAAATTGCTTTCTATTTGCTAACACAAGCAGGTGATATCCATTTCCCATGGCATATAGTGTTTCTTTTCCCTCTTCTACTTATAAGCCAGGAAAAACACTGACCAAAAAAAAAGCTGTGTCAAAAAAAAGTGCAGCTGTGCACAAGAAAAAATACATTCTTACACATATATATGCGAATACACAGAGAGAGACACATTCACCTTTTGACTACTTGAGACGCCTTCCTGAACATTTGGTAACCACATCTACTCTGAAGCAGGAAATAGAGAGAAAAATCTTTTCCTACAAAGTGAAATGGAATGAAAATGAGCTCCCTAAGCTCAGTTGCAGGTTGCATAATCCAAAGCTGACTAGATTTACTTCTACATTTAACAAATTTAATCAACACCCTGTCACCAACTGACTTTTTGAGAAGACTTCTGAGATTTAATGAGCTCTACTTAAAACTGTCATTGGACAATATGGACATGGGAATTAGTCAAGACTTCAGCAAAACAAAAAATTACAGAAAACAGTGTTAGGAAAAAATGAACTCAAATTTGTCTTAGAATATGATGCTCGCTTAATAGAAAGCAATAAAAAAAGCATTAAATTTTGCCAGTCCTAATGAAAATTTGCCAAATACAGATATTAATGTAAACAATTAATATAGGTTTTAAAAGAAAAATAAAATATATATTAATTTATTCCTCAGTTTCTAGTCCTCTAAAATTCTAGAGAACACAAACAAACTTGCAGACAAAAAAGTACATTTTATCCAACAGGATCAGAGGAGAGGTGGAGGAAATTTCACAAATGAATTTATAGCTGTCTCCTTAGGAACAGCTATAATATTTTTTTACACCAGAAGTGTTCTACTTCGCTTGTTAATTAACTCAAAATTTAAACTTTTCTGAAATGCTTCCAAGTACATCAGATTTTTTGCGATGTTTATTCAAAAGAATAAAGAATTCTTGTTCTTTTTATTCAGTGGAAAGACAAAATATCACATTTGAGAAGATTCTATTCTTAACAAATGAAACAACTGAAAAATGCAACTGTAGGATATTCCATTACAAAATTTTTACTGGGATAGAAGTGAGTATGGCCCTTCAACAAGAAGAGACTTAAAATTACAAATTCTAGAGAAATTTAAAGAAAAGGGCCTGCAAAATTGAAAAGTGTTGAAATTAGGATGACTGATGCAGAATATAATATCCAATTTACAAGTTAAAAAATAAGAAATATGACCATTTTCAGATGTGCCTGTTTGAGTTACCACAGCACATGGAAATCCAATCACTAAACCAGCCCTGCTATAAACTGGGGAAACTCTAAGCAAAGGAAGAATTACCTAGCCAGAGTACTCAGAGTAAGGAGAAGAGGATGGAAACAGAAGGACCAATATAGAGCTGTAAGGCATTTCAAGTACTCTCATGCTTTCTAGAAGAAATGATTACAGTAATAATTGGTTGTTTTGGTTGAAAAACTTCATTGTTACTAAATGAAATTTTGTGGTACACTCAGCTAATTTTTACTCATCTGAACTGCCAACTGCCTGTATGGTAGCCATTCAGTATTAATGCACTTTTAGCCCAGGGGTTTAATTTGAATTTCTGTTTGGATAGTCTCAGATGTGGTGAAAATGTCAGTATGCTAAAGTTCCTGTTGAAAGGCTTTTTATACACATATGCGGGAGCTTGTTTGTAGCTTCAAGCTAAGTATTATTCAGTGCCACACTGACATAGATAAAATGCATGACTTGAAAAGTTCAGATTTTTTTTTCTTTCTTATCTGTTAGCAATGCTAAACATTATTAATAGGGTTCATAATTCTGGAAAAACTTACATTAAAGCCAACCAGGCAGAACCACAACATCACTGACCTCTGTCCAGCGTGCAGCACCCTGGCTCTTGTCACTCCCACTGCAGTGGGAGCACATGCATCAGCTTGTCACGGTGTGCTGGGCTCCTCTGAAGGCTGAACTCCAAAGCACCAGGCAGTAGGAGCCTTTTGGCACTCTCAAGCTGTAGCAGGAACCACTACAGCTGTTAGGCACTGTTTAATAGGGGTTTTAGTAGAAGTGTGCTGAATGACAATTTTCAGCCTGCTTTCACCTCCTCTCTCCTGCTTTCCTCATCTCCTAGAAAAAGGAACCAGACAAAAAAGAGGAAAACAGTAAGGTTCAGCACATGGTAGCTGATATTCCACCACTGACACTAAACTGAGACTTCAAAATGGTGCCTCTGGTTTTTACCTACAGTAAAGTCCCTACAAAACTGACAAGGCATGAAACTAATGCCAACCTGAAAAGCAACATTTCCTCCTTCCTTTTCTAATTCAAAACAACTACTAACTATGCTGCAAGTGGAATTATTAGGCCAAAAGCGTGCAAGCTGCATCTGTGTGTTAAGGAGTTTGCACTGTCACAGTCAGAGTGCGGGCATGAAAACAGAAGATTTGGGCAAATGCCTCAGTCTCCTTCAATAATAACCAAAATATGGTTATAAATTATTAGCTATGTAATATCCCCACACATACACCTACAAGACAACTTTTATTTAGAAATGTTCTTTTTTAAAACAAATTATCACTTTCTTGAATGTATGCTAATCTTTGCACAATCTTTGAGAGATTGATTACAGATTAATTCTGCTGACCTGTTTAAAGCACACATTCCCAAATATTGCCAACAAGCATTCCAGTAACTAATTCAGGAGGGAAAAACCTGTATACATGAAAATTGATCCTTCCAAGAAAAAAAAAGAGGCAGCTTTGTTTTAAATAGTAGAAAACTTCATCCTGCAAGCTCTATTCTGCAGATATTAGGTAACAGGTTTTCTACTTATAGCTCACAGTAATTTATATCTCATTGACATTGTAAAGGGAAAATCACCACAAAATCAAATCCACACCAATGTGCAGCAAGAGGAGACTGTTTTAATCCTCTCTAGGTTTGTTTTTCCATTGCTCTAGAGTTTCTGTGCACCCTCCATGTAACACGGAAAGAAATCATTATATTCCTAGTGGTGGCATTAATTGTTTTCCATTTCCAAGGTGATATGTTGGTTGGGAAAGCAATTGGGAGGATTTAAAGGCTTGCTATAAAAGTGCAGAACTGGTGAAGGGCCAGTGGGCAGACGCAGATACAAACTCAGCAAGCTGGCAGGAGCAGGCCCAGCTCAGAAACCTGGCAGGTTTAACTTTAACGGCAGGGACATGGCTCCTGCTCCTCAGTCTTTGGAAGACTTGTGTTTTCCCAGTGAGCTTGTTGTGCCTCAAACACAGTGTAAGGTTTTGCAGTTGCGTCTTCTTAAACACTGTGTGCTTGCAATGTAAATGGCTGATATTTCTTCCTTGGATCAAGGAAGTAAGTAAAGAATGAGCATGCATTATTTACACAAAAACAGTGACCAGATGCAGAAAGACCACAGTGAGAACAAAAATGTGAACAAATATGTATTATGTGCAGACTTGAAGTTCATCACCTGAGACTTCAGATGACTAAGATTTTAACAGAGGACTTAATACCTTCCTTAAACTCTAGGAAGAGGCTTTGTAAATACATCTGGTACAGATGGAATGGAAAACAGGGCCAGTCTCAATGACTAGCAAGCAAGTCAAAAACCAGTCAGAAATAAAATAAGTACACAGTGAAATTACTTTAGGAGAAAGCTTAATAGATTTATTATTTAGTCACTCAACATGAGGCCGAGCACTGTCCAAAGGAAACAAGGCAGAGGCATAAACTGCTGCTTCAATTTAAGTGGAAATCCTAACCACCCCTCTGGCTAATGCTTTGCACATATGTTGATGTCAATAATAAATTTCAAAACAAATCCTCTGTTGAGTTACAAAAATGCTATGAAGACAGTACACAATCAGCTGTTTTTCCTACTGGAGCAGCAAAATCAGTAACAATGGCTGAACTAATTTAAAATCACACTCAACCCTGTAATGCTCATGTATACAACCAGATACATTTGGGGTTTTTTTAATTAATTGTGACTAAACTAATATTGAAAGATATTGTGACAGGGAATCTTGTCTCAAAAATAGAGTCACAAAATAACTTGAAATCACATTAATATTAGTTTCTAAAATTTAATTAAATTAATTTAAACTTCAAGGTTGTCCAATTAACTTTAAACCAATTGACCAAATCATTAGCAAGGAGTAAGTTGAATCAAAACAAGTGTTGCAGAAACAGTTCAGAATGATAAAGATTCATGAGTATTTAATTACTTACCATAAAAGGTAACACAATCAAAGAGGAAGCTACTTGAGTAAACAAACAAGATTAGGAACAATATACTGAAATAAATATTTCTTTAAAAAGTGAAACTGCAACATTCCAGGCTTTTATACTGTGAAGGAAGGAAAACAGTTTTTGTATTCATAGGTTTTAGGAAAAGTTATTTTGCTTTCTCAAATGAAAGAGATGAGCAAAACAAGAGACTTAACACTCGAGCTAGTTCATCTCCTTGGTGGAGTTGATACTGAAAGTTCTGAAATGTTTTCTTTAAAAACAAAGTTTAAAAACACGTTTCGATGTGGTATTCAAGGTATGGATTATTCGAAGTATGGAATAACACCTCTGTATAACTTATGACTGCATCGCCCAAAAAACTGTTACTGCACGAGAGCAATGGTTAATTAAAGCAGTAGAAGAAACATATTCCTCAATAAATTCGTTAAAAATTCTGAAAAAAAATATGGCATATCTCTATCCTAATGGTGCCATAGTGTGCAGCCAAGAGAGTCTCATCAGACTCTCTGTTTTTCCAAATGGAGCAGGTACACATAAATCAATCATGTCCAGTCCAAATTTGGAGCATTCTTCCTTTCATCCTCTGCTGAAGTTAGTACTGTATTACTAATGGCTATGAACAATGCTTACAAGCACCTGCAGTAGGGTGTAAAGCTAGTTTTAAATGTGTGTCTCTGGTCCCTTATCAGTGAGCTGCAGAGGGCAACTGGTGCTTAATGTCTCATCTCCCAGTGACAGCTCAGCATGAGCAGTATCAGAGCCACTGACAAACTGTTTATCATTAAACCATCATGCTCCAGTCTCAGGTTACAAAATAGAAGTGTTCTTCTGTACAGGTAGGAGGAAAACAGAAAAGTATTGAAAACACTGGCAGGTCCTTTAACACATATGAATGAGAGAAAACACTTATTTAAAATAAATTCTAAAAGATCAATCAAATTGGCTGAAGAAGCAACACCAAAAAAGAAAAAGATTTGTAGAGACTAGACAGACTGCCACTACAGCAAGCTCTGGATAACTTCTCTTTAAAGCTGATTTGTCCAAATAATCTTGCACTAAGTTTTCTCTTGCTGGTTAGTATGAATGTCTAAAGCACTGGGAAGAAGCATGAAACCATAAATAAGTGATATTTAATCAATAAGACATGACACACAATTTCTGGACCATTAATGAATATCTCAGGTGCATTGTAAAGCGTGGGGCCAAAGGTCTAGATTGTCTTATCTTTCTCATAAAACAGGAATCATGAAAAATGCGGGAGGAGGACATGAGGGAAGAGTCATACTTCTGGGTTTCCAGATGGATGCCATGGCTAAAATATGACTCATAGCCCACGTGAGAGTTGTATTTTTGGTCAAAGACTAATTAATTTCTTGGATAGGAAAGGTGACTGTATCTTGGGTTAGGTTTAAATGCAAAGGTTCACTTTCACCAGTCACTAAATTAATTTATAACTTACACACTCTGGCACAGGAATTTGAAAGCTTTCCACTCTTACCCACAAACCAGAGAGCAACCTAAACTATTTGGAGAGACATCTATGGGAACTAGAAGTTGGCAATCTTTTACAAAGCTGTGCCAAGTTTCTTGGGATAACAAGGAGAAGGAAGATGCCAATCTCCAACAGCAAAACTTTCTGGAGCCCCATGAAGCATTTTGAATAACTATATAGTCACTATCTGCATCTTTTTCTCAATAATAATCTATCACCGGGTTTTGTAAGCTGATCTTTTTTGTTCTTGTATTTCCCCAGAGCATGTCCCCTCTGCACGCTCACTACCTGCAGGGACAACTTTCACAACTCTCCCTTGGAGTTAAAACACAAAGGCAGGGTGTTTGCATTACATCATTGCAGCAGTTTGCAGGTTCAACATTACAATTAAAATCTAAGAGAGACTTAAAACTAACCTCCAGTTTCCCAAACCTCAGACAAATTGACTCTTACTTCAGTGGTGCCAATTAACAGTAAGTTCAGGGAGAAAAAAGAATTTTGTCCTCTTATTTGAGCAACATAACAGTTTTCCCATCTTGATGTCCATATTACAAACTATGTTACACAATTGTTATTTACCATTCTGCTATGGATAGTGACTAGATATAGAACACGATCAGAATTATCAATTTGCCTTTAAAACAAAAAAAAGTATTACAGTTTATACTAAATTTTTAAACTAAAAAAGTAGAAACCTTTACATATAATTCAGTCCTCAGAGCATTCAAATTCCTGAGATGATCTGTTAGAGGGCTACCATGTTCATTGTATATAGAAGGTAATTTAGTTTGACAGCAATAACGTTCAATTTCTGGTAAGTGACTGGTTTATCCTAACGGTGTAGCAGTAAAGAGCTGTGAGAAATCCCTGAAAGTAAAATTTATTCTTATATGTTTTTCTTTAGTTACAGGTGTAACAAACTACCCAAAGGATTTTATCAGACACTTCAATCTCAATATTGATTAGGGGAGATGAAGGAATTTGTTGAACTGGTTGGTTTTTAATTGATTTTCTACAACATGGACATTATGACTTCCCATTTATTGGCTGTCAGAGATACTGATCAACAAAGGAATACTTGGATATAATGAACCAATCAACCTCTCCAGGCACAGGGAAAATTCCAGAAAGTTAGTCTCAGTCCTCAGACAATTGTCAGGGTAACCTGTAAGCATTATTAAATAGACTAGAAGAATAGGTGAATAATCCTTATGCTGATCTCTTTGTAGGTAGCAAGCCTTGTATTATCAAACATATCCATTACAGAAGAGAAGAAAACAAAAAAAAAACCCTCCATCTAGTGAAGAACTGTGAGCTTTCAATTCCACTTTTCCTTAAATTTCCCATTGAAGCAGTAGTTTACTGCTAAGCAGTAACTCAGGTTCACGTAAAATACTGCTGGAGTATCGAAGAGTTTCACACTGGTAAAGCAGCTTGGAAAACTGTCAGATTTATGATAGATTTTTTCATCTCATGATAGATTTTTTCATCTCCTAAATCAGTATTTCATATTTCTAAACATTTGCTAATCTTTAAAGCAACAAAATAGTTAAAAGTGCAGCATTGACACCAGGCTGTGCTGAAAAATTTCCGAGCAAATGACCCAGGAAAAGTCTGCAGGGGTTTGCAGCACACCATGATGTCACACACAGCAGCTGTATGGAAGGGAGCTCTGCTGAAAGGCCACTGACAGCACACGAGACACACCGGGGAGAAGGTTTTTTCTGACTTGCTTGCTAATCCTCATTCTCACAGCTGACAGCCCTGACACCTCAGGCAAGGCTAAAAATTAACTGTCCTTGTAAAATGAATGAACAAGAGTCTCGTAAAGTTGAACAGGCTTTGAGCTTATGAATTCTGCTGGCTGGCAACTCATCTTTGAGTAAGGGTCTCAAGAATTTTTCTTAAAACACAGATTTTCTAAGAACTCCTGTCCTTTTTCCAAATTTTTCAACAAAGGTTCCAGGTCTTTTGTTTCCCATTCTCATGAAACAAGTCATCTGCTAAACAGCTTAGGTCTTAAAATGCCTGAAAGCAGAATGAACACTCACATTTTTCTTCTAAAAGCTCCAGCTCATTTTAGAATTATTTTAATTAAGGCTGAATTTTCCTCTTTTGATGAAAAAAAAAATGTTTCTAACAAGTGTTCACAGACTGAAAGTAACTGCACCATTGCCAGAGCCTTTTAAAATAAAAACAGCAGAAACAGCAGAAGTGTGGGTAGACAAGTGACCCCTTAAGAAGGGTTGCTGGTGAGTATTCTGCCACAGAACAAAAGCTACACAGGTTTTGCAAGAAATGTGTTTTTACAAATTGAGTGGAAGTTGTCCTGGAGGTACCAGGGGCCAGAGGAAAGAGGTTTCTGACTAATGAACCGCGGAATTACGAAAGGTGAAAATGAAAGAGGCGTAGCAAGTTAATAACCAATTGTGCAATAGCTGTACAGAGTTACCATTTTTCTGACATTCTTCTCAGGCTGTTTTAAATGTCTGAACCTAGTGGGTTTCTCTGTCTTCCCTCGAGGTTCAGTCCCACTGTCTAATAAAACTTCCTGTCAGGAGACTTCTTGTGATGTTCAGCCTAAATTCTCTTTTCTCAACAGCAATACATTATTCCAGGTTATAAGCTCTTCTTCGGCAAAAAGATAAATTATTCTTAATTTTTAATGTTTATCCTTCACAAAAAGTTATTGACCATTATGTTCTTAACTTTCTTGTCAGTCAGCCAAACTTTAAGCATACAGATCGCATAAATCAGATACAGTGCTAGATTTTTTTCTCTGCATTCCCTGAAATTACATTACATTATTTAATGCTGAGATTCCCATACAAGGGGGAAGGTAAGCAGGTGGCTTCTAGACTACTTTCCCCCCAAATAATATTATTTTTTCCTTAAGCAAAAATAGTGTTTGGCTAGAAAAAAGAAAAAAAATTCCACAGCTGCTCTATCAGGATTCTGGTTTCTCAATTCTGCTTTAGACCTAAGAAATACTCAGCTTCCTCCTAGTTTATAGCAATAATTAAATTGCAATGGCCCTTCCCCTCCTGGATGACATAAATAACAATTGCCTGCTAGCATTTCAGTCTTTAGTCCTTCTGAGCTTTGCTGGTGTTTCTGGCATAACTGGAATACAAATAGCTGTAGCATGTTGTATGTGTGTACACTGCATAAACAGTCCAAACAACTACTATTACTGTATTAAGTATATATGCAAGTCTTGGCAGGGGCTAAAAATCCAGCACAAAACTTAATGGAAAGACTTTCAGAACTGACCCACTACTGCAAGTGTAGTTTCACGGGACTATATTTCTGTATTTTTGTATGTTCTTCCCCAATATTCATTCAAACCTAAATACAAATCACATTCTATCACAATATTTAAGTGCCTAATTCCTGACATAATTTGGGCCCAGGTTGCAATAGATCATTTTGGAGCGGCAAATAAAAATATATTTAATTTGAAAAGCAATTTTTCTTCTCCAGTTTCATTATTATCTTTGAAATATACAGAAAGATATCCTGCTTTTATTTTTTTCTTCCTGTATCTGATGAGAGTCAAGACAAAGTATAAGGGGAAAAAACACCAGCAAAAACTGTATGCATTTATTATTGCTCAGTAATAACCACACAGAAGACCAAAAGACAAAAATTTGGAACAAGTTTGAACAGCTGGAGAGAGAAAGGAACTTTGCTATACAGACCAGGTGCTGTCTTTTTTTTTTTTTTAATGATGCAAACAGGATACTTAGCCATCAGTGTTTTTCAGTATGACTCTTTCTATGACTGTTTTCCAAATCTTTACCTTATTTCCCAGTAGACTTACAGTATTACATAGCAATTTCATACTGTACATAGGACTATGAAAGTAATGAAAGAACAAGCATCCCTGCAATTACCTAACAAAAAGTTATGCATAGGAGTGACAATGAGAAAGGCAATGGGTTCCTTCACCTGCCATGAAAACTAACTTGACTCTACCTAAAACACTTTCAGGGTCAAAAGGTTCTGCAGTTTTAGTCAGTTCCCACAATGAGGAAGAAAAAAAGCACACTGCTTGCATTAAGTTAAAACAACGAATTGGCAGTGGAAATCTGAAACAATGACAAAAGGAGATATTAGGAAATGTATATTTTGGTCACCTTTACAAGAGAAATCTGTATACAAACTTAACAATGAAGAGGATTAAATGAAAGCTTAATTAAGGTCTCTTTCTGTCAACAACATAGCCTCAAAACATGCTCTCCTTTTTCTTTGCTCTCCTATTGCTCATATTAATTTCACTACTTTATTGGGACCCAGAGACATTCTAATTTACATTTAGCTAACATTAACTTTCTTGGTAGTTGGAAGCTTTTATGCAGTATAGAGGAAACGAAAGCATATGTGAGCATCTGAACAGTTCTTTTACCTTCTGTACTTCATGCTCTTTCTATACAAACACACACTTAAATATCAACTTCCCTCCTGCACTTCCTGCACACACTCAAATATCGACTTTTTACAATTACTAGTCTCTGATTTAAAGACCTCATGTCCATGACAAAGGCCAAATTATTACAGCAGTAGCTAGAGCCAATTTGAATCATCAGGCTCACTGTATATATAAATGCCATGTTTACTATATTTCTTCAGCAGACCTGTAGGGAGCCATTTTTCGCCCTGTCTTTGGAAGAGCTCAGGCCCAGGCTGAATGCTGACTATCCTATAGATGCAGCCTCAGAAGCAAGGCAAGCTGGCAGCCAGCAAGACTTCACAAACTTGCAGGACAGACACAGGCCAGATTTTTCCCTCTCAGGACAAGCGAGCTCACTGCTGTTGTTGGCTCTTAGTGTACCAGTGACCACCACTCCCCCTTTTAAATTAGAATACACTCACAAGAATTCTCAGTCAAATGTCTGAAGAGCAAAGCAGGGGCCAGAAAAATGCTTCTAACCACACTTAACCCTAAATCCAAGAGTAATTAAGACCTAACTCTAGGGTTTTTTCCTCCTTTTTGACACAGTCTATTGACCAATACTCATCTTCATGGTTCACTAAAAGAACTCAGTAGGTTGCTGAGTAAAGCTGGAAGACCATTCTTTGCTTCCAGTCCTGCAGCATTAAATGTCATTGTACACAGTTAAAAGTTCTACGCTGTTATTTTTTGCTTTGGAGAACACAATACAAAGCCCTGCTCCAAGCCCCATTGTACTTCCTGGATTTGTATTCATCTGACATTATGCTACTTTGGAATCAGGCTTTACATTCATAAATATCAGAAGGCATTGCTGAAGAAGTGATGCATGTCGAGTGGCCTGCAATCCTTGAACAAAGCAGACCTTGCTCTCCCCATCATCATTATTCACCAGTCATGGCAGAATGAAAGGCTGAAAGGATCAAAGAGCAGAGCACCAGCAATATCTACTAATAATTGACAGTGTAAGAAACACCACTAATCAAGGCCAGAATACAAGACTTCATAAAGGACAGACATTCAGGTTCTCTGGCTTAGCTGACATCATTTAGACTGGGACTAGTTGACCAAAATCAAAGAAGGTACTTTAAATATAAGGAATGTTTTAAGTAAAATAAGCAAGAGCAAAATTGCACCTGATAAAATTAAAAATAAAACTAAACATGAATAAATTACAGCTAACATCAAGCTCTACTGAAATTTTCTGATCCTTCTTACACAGCAGATAACTGTTACTTGTACATAGAAATACATAGTTTAGGCAAATTAATACTCCCTTTCGGATTTTAACTTTTAGATTTTTGCATTCCTATATGTTTCCTTTAAGTACAACATGACAAAGTAGCAATTCTCATCTCCCCAAAAAAATAGGAAGAAAATGAAAGAAAAGCAGTGATACTGTGTTAAATTGTCAAAGAAGATGGTTGAGGGAAAAAGTTCTGGCTGCTGTCCTGACCGGTACTGACTTTTATAACGTCTTTTTCCAGAACTTAATTGTGCTTGTCAATTCAACCATTTCTACAGAAGCAAAATCTCACTACATTTAACTTTCTAGGTATTTTATACCCTAAAACAAAAATTAATTTACTCACATTGTAGTCAGCATTCATTGCCTATAATGCTAAACAAAGAAAATAGCTGAGTGACCAGAACTGTGATAATAAAAAGTTAGGCAACAATGAAAAATTGAGTTCTCTTTTTCCAAGAAACAAGCAAGTCATTTAGATACACTAACATTATTTGAACTCGACCCAGAAAGTTTAGCTCTTGTGCAGAAATAATTTGGTTTCACCAGCTCATTCAAGCACTGATTTCTCTGCCTGAAGTGCCAGGAATGTTTCCCAGCAATGAGTGCTAGGCGAGCTGGTTACACAGAGTGAACCTTGTGCTTCTTGCCTACCAACTAATGCACAGAGGTTAGCAAAAAAACACTGTGTACTGAGTAAAGCCTTTAGCCATCATCAAAACACCAACATTTCGTAGTAAACCTTCTGAATAATACAGTCTGTTTCCCATGACTACAGCCAGTGTCCCCAAAGTCAGTTCTCACAACTGCAAAGCACATTGCAGATACAATTTAATTGTTTTTACTAAATAGGGTGGGCTAGTTTGCTATTCCGAAAAGCACTTCAAGGGAATTTCAGCTGAATGAGCTAAAGAAAAATATCCCATGGTCTCAGTTTCAACCGTATTCGAGTATTTGATCATTATGAACAAATAAAATGTAATTAAAGTTGCAAGTATTGGAAGTCTTTAGACTACTATTTTGCATAGCCAGGGACAATAGAGAAAGAATAATCTGTCATTTTCATGGTTGACCCTAAGGCTTTGTAGGAAGCCATATTATGTTCTCAAAGTTAGTTGAGATCGATAATTGTCTCAAATTATTCTATGAAAGGTAGTTGAAGATACTCTGATACAAAAAAAACCCGTAAAACAGACAACAATGAAAAATGCTTAGACAAAAGCCAAACTGCCTGTTCCAAAGGAACCTGCCAGAAATGTTTTGACCTGATAGCAGCAGGAAGTATAAACCATGAAGGACTGTCTTACAATTAAATATTTAGAATGATAAATGAATTATCATAATAAACACTTAGCTTTCAGGTAGAAAATGACTAAGAAAACCACTTTTGCCCATTTGTGGTTTATTTGAAAGAAGGTCAGTTTCTCTTTCAATGTAAGGCAAAACTCATTCTTTATATAATTCATTATCCATTGACAAAGAGGTTGATTGCATCAGGAATAAATGTGACCCATTTGCTTCAGAATCCCTACAATTCCTTTGCTTTTTTATTCAGAATACAACAAAACAGCTTTCCAAGCAGAAAAATGGAAGCAGTAGTGTTACAATTTTACTCATTAGGGATCTATTTCAAATGAAAGGATTGTCACAAAAGTACACATTTCTCCAAGTAAACGTCACAGCATTGACAACACAAATATTTTTGTGTTTCTACTTCTTCAGTAGGAACTGTGAAACCAAAGACAATTTAATCCCTCTCCTTATAATTCTAAGGCTATCCAAGTCATGGATGTATAATGGGTGTTAAAATTGCAGCAGTTAACATTATATCCTCTAATTACTTTCCTTACAGGACCTAGCCAAGTGAATTCCTAGTATTCTGTTTTCTCGGCCAGGTTGTAGTTTACAATGAAATACTACTTCACTTTGTGTTATTATACCTAAAGTTTTTAATGCAATTTAAGGGAAATTATATTCTACATGACAGCAGCTTTGGTTCAAATGAAACAGAAGGAAGTGTACCTCCTCGATTCAGCTTTGTGGTTCTTGTACTATTTCTTGTCGCAAAATAAGCAAACGTGAAAAGTTAATATTTTTATATTTTATTACTGTTCCCTTCATGATAGTGCGTCTGGCACATCTGGTGAATGGCCTAAGAAGTTTTACTATAACAGTAAGTTCATTTCTAAAAATTAGAGGCAAGGTAAATCACATCTTGTAAGGCTCACAGTCAGATAATCCCTTCTGCAACCAGCTGCCCTTCATGCAAGGCAGGGGTAGATACTGTCACCTGCAACCTGCTGCTTCTCCTGCACAATTCATGTATTTTCCATCATCCCTTCACATACCAGGTAACTTCTGTGCAAATCAAATTAATTTCGCTTGCCGAGTTCCAGCTCGTAAGCTGTTTTGTTACATCATCATACTGATATTTCAGCAGGAAAGAATTAAATAGAATAAGCAGCTTTGTTTGCCATTCATGTTATTACTTAATAGTAATACTTTACTATTTTGTGCAATACCCAGCGTGATGATAAAAGAACCAGAAAAAATCCTTTGTTTTGTTATGTTTGATCTTCCACTAAAAATGAATTTAATCTAAAAGTTTACTATGCCAACAGAAAATATTTTTCCCTAACTGAGATGTACCATCTGCTCCAGTAATCAGCAAAATACATCTTAACTTATTTGGATGTTTAATGCACTGCTTTTGTTCAATTGACAATAGGAAATATGAACATGATTAGAATACAAAGTAATTTTTTGTGCTAGCAATATTTGTTTTACACATGTGCTCAGTGGAGCCACTTCTGTGAAAGCTAGATGGTTCTCCTATTCTTCTACCCTAAATAAATTTCATAGGTATTGCATTCTTGCAGAGTCTAATACAGTGATTTTATCTGCCAGCCACTGGCAAAAACTAAATTTAAACGTATTTTATACTGGAAAATATCTGAAAACAGTTATTTTTCACACATAATTGTCACACAGATTATCTCTGCTGATGATTTACAGAAAAATCCATTCTAAATTATCGCTCTGTAGTTTGAAACTTCTTCCAATTTTTATAAATTCAAATGCTTTGATTCAGTAAAATATTTAAAATTTGGAAATGAATTTGACAGTTTGAAGTGGGATTCACTCCATGCAGTAAACCAAATGTGGTTCAAAGGTGTGAGTTTGAGGTCCATATTATTTTAGCTTATATTAGCCTGTCAGTATTGAGAGTATTCTGGTCCATGCAGAGCACAGGACTTGTTCCAGAAAGATAGACTGCACCCTGCTAAGTGTGTTGGTTTTAAGAGGACTAGGTTTACAGAATAACCTGCATTTAAGACAGACAGGGACTTCTGTACCAGAGAATCATTTTAAAACTTAAGGCAAACAAAAGGAAAGAATAACATTAAAGACGCAACGGTACCTAAATAAATCTTCCTTTGTAGGAGGATTAACCTGCAGTGAATCAATGACATTTTGTCTTAATCCCCTTGTGTACCTCTTACAAGAAAAGGATTCTGTCTTGTAGGACAAGGATGAGACAGAGATACTTAAACATCACACAAAGAGAGTTTTCCCTTTGATGTTGCATGAGCTACACATGGAACTTCCTCTTAAACCGTTCAGGATCACCATCAATCAAGACAATCAATAGGGATTTTCTGGTTTATAAGACAGTTATAAAGCTTAAGGCCACTTTCCCTAGGAAATACACATTTTAGCTCAATTGATTAATTTAATTATTTGAACTAGTTTGAGCATAAAGGTGTTATTTTGAAAATAGTTTCACTTTATGTGAGATTGCTCCAGGTTTACATTGAAAAAGGTTTTGGGTTTGTACAGTTAAGACAGACCAAAGGCTGACATTGTTTCTAAGGTTGAAAAGAGAATGAAAAATTGTTTTTGAAGCACCAGAAAAGCTATATAATGACAAAATTTATGGTTTAATACTTCTATAACAAAAGATAATCAAGAGAAAGTTAAAAAGTTACACACACATTTCCTTTTTCTCATGTTTTAGAATCTGTGCAAAGAAAATATGACTTCAGAGCTCTGGTCCCTCTAAGTTCTCATTTCCCTTCTCTGCCAAAACCCAGTGTTCTATTTCATATAAATTATCATAATTATAATAAGTGGGTTTTGTTTTATTTAAGATATATACATAGAAAAAATTAATGAGTCTTCAAGAGGAAGAAAGATGGTGTGAAGAGACTTGAGGAGATACACAAAGACTCATCTATTGTAATATCTTGTCATCTTTGTGTAATAATAATTCTCAGTACTGTGCTTTTTCATCTCGCAGCTCAAATATGATGGAAAGATTCCATCTATTTTAGATGCAACAAAAGTACTAAAAGCAGAGCAGTTAAACAGGAGCAGGGTTCAAAAGAGAATCAAGTGGTTCCCTTGTCCCACTGAGTAGTCAACCAAATTACTCCAATTAACATTAATCAAGTGTAGTTAGTTGCTAAGATAACAACTGGTAGGAGTCAAACACTTTTCAGCTCATCAAGTGATAGATTTCAGAGGTTTTGTATCTTAACTGACAACGCTGCTGCAAAGCTCAACATTCACCAAGATACTTTGTTTCAGTCCATTTTTGTTTTGTTTGTAGTAATATGTTTCATCTTTTCAATCTTGCAGTGATGATGTACTAAAATTTCAGATTTCTGTAAATTGTCTCCTCTACTTGGTATTATTTAGCAGCAAACATTTAGTATTTTTTATTGATTTTTGGAGAATAATAACATTTTTTTCACTGAATTCTAGACCAAATTCTTAACATCAGAAATACTACGACTAAAAAAACATGTTTGCTATATTTCAGTATTTTTAATCTGTTTTAAAAAAAGATTAATCCTATATTTGGCAAGTTTTTCACAAACTCCAAGCTCCAATGCAAACAAAGGCATACAAATAAACCTGTATCAGAAGGAAACATCTTGTTTCTCAGTTTTCTACTCCTAGATGTTTACATGGAAATCAACAACAACAAAAAATTAATTACAAAAAAAATCTGATATTTGGACCTCTTCTGTCTTTCACAGCAGTGAAACTATGAGTGTGTGGGTTGTGCATAACCCCTTGCACATTGTCATCACGAGATATTTGATTTTCCTTAAGAAAAGGCTATTAATTTTCTCCCACTATTAAGGTAATTCTTTTAAAAAGAATAAGACAACCTAACCTCCTTCCCAGTTAGGCAGCTCAAAATGCTCACAGATTATAAATATATTTATCTCACACTTTTTAATCTGCTGCTCTCAGTCTGGATTCCTTCAACTTTTATCTATGGGAAGAAAGACTTTGAATATTTTGTTTCAGTTTATATGTGGTCTTATGTCGTACAAGCCTCTCATACGAAAAAGCACATTTTCTCAGTAAGGCTGGGCAAAGGAAAAGTCAGAAGAGAGAGGTACAATAACAATGTCTCATGCATGACCTCCAGCTTTAAAATTTTCTGTGCAAGCATGGAAATCTAACTGTACAGCACACAACATTCCCAATTCTGCACTTGTGTACATTATATGACTCTAAATAACGGATGTGAGTTAAATCATAAAAATAAAATCACATCTGCCATAATTTCCTTATTAATCTTTACATATAAGTAACTAACAAGCAGGCTACAAGTCTGCTGCACTAGCAATATGTTGAGTTCTCAGCTGTCTCCCCAGGCAATGTGTGAATACAGGCTATGCAAAAGTCATTGTCACCCACAGGGGCTGAGTGCTAGCCTTCTTTTCAGCATTTCAGGGTCCTACCTTGGGGCCTATTAGCAAGAAGGCAGACTGCTTTATTATTTGAAAAGCTGCTCGCTGTGATTTATGGCCTTGTATTAGCCTCCTCATCTTGAGATATTAGACAATCATACTTTGTCATGGACAATCTGAGGCGGGGAAAACACAGAGCATTCATCTTCTCTTACCATCCAGGACACTTCTTTTCATCTATTGTTTTTTCCTCTGGCATATCATTTCCTTGTAATCAATTTAAATTGAAAACTTTAATGACCTTCCCTGAGCGTTATGCAGCCTTTTCACCTATGCTGAAGGTTTTTCTACAAAGAAATTATAACCCCAAAGCCTTGTAGAGTTTGCAGCATTTTCCCTACTAAAAAAGCATAAAAGTCTCATTTGTGAATATGAAAGGATTTTTAGCTAATTACCAATTAAACAGACCCAAAATACCAATATAAATATTTCCACATTTGAAGTTATTGTTGTGGTTTAACCTCAGCTGGCAAATAAGCACCATATAGCCACTTGCTCATTCCCCCTTTCCCAGCCAGGGAAATGGAGAGTAGAATCTGAGAAAGGTAAAAACTGTGAGCTAAGAATAGCTGAACAATTGAAATAAAGTAAAATGTAATAATAATAACAAATGTAGTTAAAAGGAGAGACAGAGAAAAATAAAACCCCAGAAAGACAAGTGATGCATAATAGAATTGGTAATCACCAGCTGACCAATGCCCAGTCCTTGCCCAGGTACTCATTGGCACCTCCAGTCCAACTCCCCCAGTTTGCATGATGGTCAGCAGTGTGGAACTTCCCTTTGATCTGTTCAGGACAGTTGTTCTGACTTTGCTCCCTCTCAGCTTCCTCTGCACCTCCTCACAAATGGAAAATGAAAAGTCCTTGACTTGGAGCAAACACTACTAAGCCCCTACTAAAACAGTCTATTTTCAACATTATTCTGGTAGTTAATACAAAACACAGCACTGTACCAGGTATGAGGAAGAAAATTAATCCTAGCCCAGCCAAAACCAGGACAGTATCCACCCCTTATTCCATACTATTTATACCATGCCTAGGTCTCACATTTTGAAATGCATCCCAGTTAACCACCATCATTCCTCTTTGTCCTTTGATGTACATGCACACACACTTATTTTTATATATATGTATCGTTCCCTGAGGCTATGTGCCATTTCTGTGAGAGTCCATTGAGTTTATTCCATGACTTTGGACTCCACCTATCATAATAGTCATTCAGGGCAGGAAAAATTGGTGTGGTTTTGGGTTGCTGCATCATGGAGCCTGTTCTGGTCCCATCACTGCTGGGCTTGTCCTGTTCCTTTTTAATTAATCTGGGTGATTTTTGGTATAATATCCCTGATATGGCCTATAGTCACCTTGGGAGTGATTATATATACATGTTACATAGCAGTTAACAGCATTAGCAATTAACAATTCTTTTACTTTGCTAGTCTCACCTAAAATCCAATCCCCTTGAGGTACTCATCAGACTTCTCTATCTCCACCTAAGCTAACAAACAACCACATGCAAAATACGTGCAGAATGAAAACAGATACTGACATTTGGAACCACTGTGCCACAAAGCAACTGCATGCCTTAGGCAAAGTCTGCTGCAGGTCATTTGAAATTATAAACCAAAAGGTCACAGAGGATATAATAACTGATCTTTACCACTGCCTTCCTGAAGGATGTATCACCTGAGGACACAAAACATTGTTCAATGGCATTAGTGGAGTCACAGCAATGCAAACTCAATGAAAAAGTGATGTTGGAATACAAAAGCATAAAGACATTATAGGTGTTTCTATGAAACATTGGAAACAAAAGAGTTTGGCATTGCTCTGTGGGGGGTAGATAGACATGGCTTAATCTTTTGTCTCTTTACCCTTAAAGTACAACAGGCCTTTCCCTGGGAACCCCAATGTATTCCTTCCTACTTGGAGGAGAATATGAGGAAAATAAGCTATTATTTAGGGATTAATAAATAAGTAAATATAAAAATAAATAAATAAACAAAAAAACTCCTACCCCGCTACCATAAGAGGCCAAGGACTTTTTTTTTGACCTCCCATTCACAAACAAGAAAAACAAAATAGAACAAAACCAATCAGTTACAGAGACAGACCCCAAATCAAACGTTCTGTGACGAAAATCTTCCCCCATAAAAGTAGGAAAGCTGTGCTGGGCTGCTTGCCTTGAGGAAGAGCATCTGACTGAACTGAGGACTCCCATTGCCCCCTGAGTGTCCTAATATCAGGCCACCAACATCTCCAAAGTGCCCTCATTTATTTTCATCAAAAATTTCTCTGTTGATACCTCAGAAACCTTTCCAACAGTATCTGAAGGAAAGTATCCTTTTTCCCAAATAGTTTACATTTCAAGCACTCTTAACCACACTAACTCTGCATAGGATCAGGTCTTAAGTTCTCACATCTAAAATACCTGAGCTGAATCCAGAGCAAAGGAGGGAAATAAGCATTCAAGTGTCCTACACTGAATACTGAGCATTCAAGTGTCCTACAAGTTCAAGTGCCACTGACTCAGAAAACCTGGGCATTTAGAACCTAAAGACTGAGTGAAGTATCAGCAGTACTGAAGTCTCAATACACCACTGATACTTTTGAAATTGTACTTCTGCTTTTTTGCCCTTAGTTTTGCCAGTTATACCAGACAGCACAGAATCACGTAGCACATCTTCAAGCTGTGTTAAGCAGCAACCCATGCAGCTGTCAAATTTACTCCAAAGACCAAAGAACCTACACCAAAAGAGCATGAAAATTTAACTGGCTGATTGATAAGGCTTCTATTTGCATTATTATTTTGGGTTCTGACATACATGTAATGAATGTTGTGATGAAATGATTAAACCAGGAAAAATTGTCAACGATTCCATGAGTACATTATTTTTAGGAACAAGTCTAAAACTCCTAATCTCCTTACTCATTTTGAGACTGCCATTTCTCATCAGCTAAAAGGTGCCATGTAAATTGTGCCATTATAGATATCCTTACGTCATCATAAATTTTTCTGCAGGCAGAGACCGATAAAAAGATTACTTTTGAGATATGCTTTTCTGTTCACAGTAAATCATTCCCACTAAAGCCTCAGATACAGAAATAGCCTCTCTCTTGTCCTGTCTGTTAACCCTTTGAACCTGTTTAAAATGCCTTTACATCAAAAAGCCTTGAAATGGCTGTCTTGCTGAAATCCCATGGTTAGAGCTGGGCAATTTGAGAGGAGGAAGTGTGGATAATGTGTTTGCACAAAACAGTCCTGGGCTGACAAACATGATAGTGAATCCAAGTTAACAAAAAAAAAAATTAAAAGTCTGTATTTTCTAGTTGAAAAACCTTAAAAAAATCCCAACCTGTAAAACTTAAATAAACTTCAAACATTTTGGTGATTCATTTTGCTTCAGTGAACTTGAAAAACTGAGTTGCCGGGTATCTTTGTAGTTTAAAAGTAAAATACTTATGTCGTGGCTCAAGTGAAATAGTTCATCAGCCAAGACTGAACAAAAAAAAAAAGGGGAAAAAAAAAATCTGTTCACTCTGGTTTTATGTTAGTGACATACCTGAACTATTCAGCTGCCAGCAGGAAGAACATCAGGCAGCCAGACTGCCTCAGGAACAGCAATGGTCAGGAGGGATGGTGTGCTGGACTGGAACCCAGTGGCTGCCAATTAGAAAAAACACAACACACATTATCAGAAAAGTACAGTCAAAGAGGTCCATCTGGGCACTTTATAATGCCTTCACATACACATCAATATTTAAAACATTGTCTTCTTTCATGCGAATCAGCCGGAAAATTTGTTCTAGCCAGGCTACAGACAGTCTGAGAAAGCAGCAATTAAAATCTGTTATCCACATCCTATCGCCTTCACTTCAGGGATTTCTCTCCCTCCCACTCTCCGCAAAACTAACAGCAATGCAAGGTTTTGCCTTTATGATTTAACACTGCAGGGAGCAAAGAGCAGCCTGTCAGTTGTCAGTATTATCACAGAATCACAGAATGGTTGGGTTGGAAAGAACCTCTGGAGGTCATCTAGTCCAAGGCTCCTGCTAAAGCAGGATCAGCTGGAGCAGGTTGCCCAGGGTCACATCCTGGCAGATATTTAATATCTCCAGAGAAGGACGCTTCAGAGCCTCTCCGGGCAGCCCATTTCAGTCACTCCCAAAGTAAAGAATGCTTTCTTTATATTCAGATAGAATTTCCTATGTTTCAGTTCATGCCCATTGCCCCTTGTCACATTGCTGGTCTTCACTGAAAAGCATTTGTCCCAATCCTCCTGATGATCACCCTTAAGATAGTAAGATATTATGGCTGCATTTAGGTCAGGGTGATAGGTATGGACTGAGGGTAGAGTCAAACAATTCCACATTAGGACTGTTTCAAGCTTCCATAGACACATAGCACAGTACTCAAAGTCATGGGGAGGATTGGAAACCTATATAAGCTCTATCCTCTCTCACTGTCATCTTGGTCCTGTGAAGTTGCCAAAGGAATTAAGGACACATCATATTATTAAGTCACTCAGCAATGTGTGCAGAGGCTCTAATGACACAACTCAGAGGATAACCAGCAACAGGAGGAAGCCCAGGACAGTGAGCCAGTGGCAGCACAAACCATCACAAAGCACAGGGAGAAGAATGCTGACGACCACCCAGTTAACCTGAAATTTACAGTTGAAGCCAAAGGACAACTGATTTAAATCATGTCTGTATGTGGCTACGGTATCCAGGCTAAGATCCCACTGCCCCAGCCTGGAGAGCTGCTGACACAGTGCTGTACCTAAAGTGATATATAAGTGTGTTCCTGAGAGACCACAGTTATTTTACAAAGAGCTGCTCTAGCACAAAGTAGGAGCAAGTTTGTGACTCAGCAGGCAGTCGAGAGATGAACACATGCCCATATAAAATACTACCCTGCTTCATGTCCTAGCACTCCACAGAGCTGGCTGATATCCTCTAAGAAATATTCTGTTAAAAAACCCCAACTGCTGAGCTGTATGAATATATCAAGTTTGACAAACTTTTAGAAAATCAATAACAAATTTCTGAAGAATTTTAGTTAACATTTGCAGGCTTCTTTATCTGAATACTTTCCTACTAATACAATAAGCACAGTTCCCAAGGAAAAAAATATAGGTTATTGATCCAAGTGCTTTGAGACATAACTGATTATTAACAAGAGACAGTAAGAAATATTACCCTTTGGTCCAGTGCAGAGTAATTAAGGATATTAATCAAGTCCAGATTTTCTTGTGCAGATTCTTGCCTTTGCTATGAATAGTAGCCTGGGATTCAAAAGGGTAATGAATACCATAGCTAGCATAGGAATATGTACGCAGCATATGTAAAAATACAGCCATCAATCATCAAATACTGGTAGGGTCAGTCATTTCATTTTCTTAAAAAAGAAACCTATTTATCCTTTGAAGACAAATTGTCAGCATTGGATATGGCAATGGTAAAAAGCAAAGGATGTTGGTTGCTAACAGTGTGTCTATGGATGAACATAAATTGCTAGAAAGTTTTTGACAAATCGCACATCTAAACAGGAAACCAGTGCCACACAGAAATCAGAGAAAAAAGGACACTTCCTCTCCCAAAATATTGTCTCCTTAGAAAAAGAAGTAAACATTGGAAACTAGATGGCACTTCTCAGAGGAAAAAGAAGAAAAAAGAAAGAAAAAAAATCTGGGGGTTGGTAGGGAATAAAAGCAGCTCACAGACTCTGGAAGAAGATCGCCAGCAAAGCAAAAAAGGATGAAGCTACTTTTTTTTGGCCCAGCTTTGTTCCTGTGCTCCCAAAACTTCACAGAAAGTGCATCAGGGAGAAAGCCTTTCTTAGCAGCTCTCCTCAAATGCCTGAAAATTATTCAAGCCCCAATACATCCTGGAGCTTGTCACTTTTCCACCTGCAAATACACCCCTCTTGATAAATCTTTATTGCATAAAAGCTACCATCGTTTTCAAACTAGCTTCCTAGACTTTAAAGTGCATACAGTGTTACATATGAGAATCTAAGGATTAATCACAGGCCTCATACCCTTAAGTGTTGGGTTTCATCCAGGCTGTGTTGTCCAGTTTGAAAGTATTCCCATCAGTACATTACTACCATTTATTCCTAACACACTCTTACACTTTCATTGTGCAAGCATAAAGGGGACAGAGACGGATGAGGATGATCTTTCAGAGTGTTCTGCTTTCAAGTTATTCCCCGTACAGAAGAATCTATGTGCATAAAGCACAGTACAATAATGTTCAGGTTATCTGACTAGTCAAGAAATATTACTTACAACAAATAACACAGACTTTCCCTATTCTTTTATTTGCAGCTTTTCATTCAAGTTTTCATGCTTTTTCTTATGGCAGAAAATCCCCTTCAGATTTTAACTGGAACATTAAAGGAGGTTTCTGTGTGAAAAGTCATACCACTGCTTTGGTACAAAAGAAATTAAAATGCCATCACCACTTGCACATAACGTTGCTCCTGTACAAGATACCAGATATTTCAGACACAATTGGTAAGCTGAAATATGTGCAGGCAACTCCAGTTTCTCTGCATGTAGGCTGTGAGAAGCTGACATTTGATCTCCATCATCCATGTCCCAGCACTCCTCACACAGGGCCCTGCAGGCCAGGGGAGTAGGTGACCTGCTGGCAGCACAGGTTGGATTCCTCTTGCACGTGGCCCTTGCACAAATCTCTGCAGCATAGCGTCCGAGGTTGATGGATGATATGCAGCCAGCTGTAATCTCAAATATACGTAGGTTTTATCTTATCTTGCCTAGTCATAGATAAATGGAGAAATACTCCCTTATCCACATGACCTCAGTATAGTCTAATTTTAAATGAAGCAGAAAAAAAAAAAAACAGAGGGAAAAAATCCCCTTCTATGGTTTGAAAACTCTCAGCACTCTCTTCCCTGCAGATCATTCAGATGACACCTTAAATTTCCTATTCTCATCAGATAAAGAGGGAAGAAACTTCTTCAGAAAATGCCTCCAGTTCAACACAGATCTTTACTACAGCTCCACACTTTCTCTGTTACTAGCTAACTTCAGAAGAATGTTCACAACACTAATTCCACTTAGCTTTTTGGGAGTTTTTATGGACTCCCTATTAGTCTAATGACAAATAAGAATAATTTAATGCAGCCTGACATAAGCTGATATTCTGTATTACAACAGATCACTTTCTTGTTCAAGCTGAAGTTTGATTCTTCTGTGGACCTCTTTTAACTTTTACTTTTTAGTTACAGATATACAAAGACTATGGAGCTCATATATTATAGACGTATCTGGATTTACACACAAACTATTCTGAAAAGCTGTAAAATACCTTCTTGTCTGTCAGTTACATATACTGTGAAAACAGAATCATTCTACGTAGTTGTTTCTTCCCCCAAAGAAGAAAGCCCATCTGAGTAGTAACATGAGCATTAAAAAAGAGACTATCAACAAGCATGGCTCAAGGCATTGATTCTGTAATATACATATTTTTCAAAATAAGGAAATGAGTAATCCAGATAGAACATGGTGTAAGATGACTAACTCCCATTGCATTATGAAATTTCCTTAAAGTTCTTTTCCAACCTTAACAATTCTGTGATTCTGTTACAGTGTGTTGGGGTGTCATTACATTACCATTTATTTTGAGAACTTGATACTCAACAGTATCCCTGTTAGAAACATGCTCAGGAGGAAAGGACTGAAAGTGAAACCTGTTTTTTCTGGTTCATCAAGTTCCTTTTTAAGCAAATTCATGAACCTGAGAAAAATATATGTAATAGGTCTCATGCCGTAACATTTAACATAATATTTGGCATTCTTACCTCATTTATGTTCTTTCATTTTCACTAGCAGGGTTTCACTAGCTCTCCTTAATACAATTTATTTTCAGAGATCTGACTTTCCTTTGAGTCTACATTGGAACTCTGGCTCGCTGGCACTTACCTGGCCCAATAACACTTCTGCATCTAAACATGCTACCATTCACCAGGGGCTCAGAACTTCATTGTGCCAAAGTATTCTAAATGACTAATTTCACCCTGATTTTCCCCCGTGGCAGCTATGCCTATGTGTCAGCTACTGGTCAGCTGGCAACTTCCTCAGAGGAGGTGGTCTTTTCCAAGACATGCTAATAGTGTGGATGACCACAGAAGCAGAATTAGTGGGGAAATGGAGCCCTCCCGAATCTGTAGGGCAGGAACTTCTACTTACACAAGTGTCATACAGCAAACTCTACAAGAGAGGAGCTTAGTATGCCAAGTCTACAGAGGCCATACATCCCAACTGGTTATTGCACCAGTGAATTCTACCCCTGGAAATCTTGAATCCCTGGAAAAAGGTGCAACATATTTAATTTTCCAAGACAAGTCTAATTCAGTTGGTGTTTTAAATAACATAAATAGCCTGTGAACATTAGAAGCAAGCACTTGAACTGTGCTCTATGCTACCTACCCCTCTCAAAATTCAGAATCATGCCAGACAACACTTTAATTTTCTTTAATAGCATCTAGTTATGCAGCTTCCCAAATTCAGTATCGAAGTTTACACAGGAAGGGCTGGGTTTGACTCCTGGTGAGTTAGATTAGTCACTAGGTTTTTGAAGGAGGCATCTGTATATGCTTGCTCTTTTTTTGATTGTGCAATCCAGCTTCAAAAACACACATAAGAATTTATGTTCTACCTCAAAAGATATTCAATACTTTAAATATCAGTAAATTTAACTGAAACATCTAACAAAAGGTATAACTCTATGTACTTATACAGTAATTTGTTTTGTCTCCAATACAGATGCATATTTTCACTACAAAACATATTACCTATAAATAAATTTAGTCTTTGCCAGAACTATAACTGTAATACAACAAGATCTAAACATGGCTTTCGTGAGAATTCTGTTCCAGAAACTAGCAACTGAGTTAGTTAGGTCTGACCTATGCATATTAGATCATTAAGGCGGTGTGTACTTTAGCTGTATGTGATGCAGCAGTATCATGGACACAGATGCTTTTTCCCAAAAAAGTACTTCCTCCTCTTACCTGTGAGCGTAGTGATGGTCTCCAGGGGGAAAAAAAATAAATTGGCTTGTCTTTGTATGTTTTTGGCATCCCTGTCTCCCACAGTTGGAACAACTGGGACATGTGAAACATTGTAAAGTCCAGTCCAAGATTTCCTTATATGAGGTCCCTACAAAGCCTGGATTTTCTTCACAGATTCTCAATACAAATTAACTGAGGCATGAAATATCTGTGTGTCTCTTTGAAACTCCAGTTCATACGTGGTACCACTTCACACCTGTCTCTGAAGTTTCAGAGAATGATACCACACATGGCAAAACACAAGGCAAGAGGGATGGTCCAGCCTGGGTTACATTCCTCTTTCCCATCTCCTTGCAGAGCACACTTGCCACAACATTTTATCTGTGTTCCTTGGACACAAAGAATCTATCTAGTAATCAGGCCCTTTGCAACCTTACTTGGAACTAATCAGGAGGTTTTGAACCTGGCTGTACATTTGCTACCTTATCACTGGCTCAAGACACCATCCTTTGTTCCTCTGGACATGTGCCTGTCCATTCCTCACAAACAAAAAATACATTATGTCTTCTTGCATGCATATTCGTAGCTGGCTCCATGCCATTGCTCTAGGGGAATTGGGGTGGGACATACCTATGTCTCAGTCTCAGCTCACTCTCCCTCAAAACATTCTCAATTTGTTTTTTGAGGAACACCTAGGAAAGCTGAATTTTTGAGACTTTCCACCAGGTTCGTGCAGACATAATCTGACACATCTCTCAAACGCTTTGGCCATTACCTTTCCCCTTGGTAGGTACCAGAGGCGTCTGGGTGACAATCCTGGTCAAAAATATGCTCTCAGCTACAGCTCACTGCAACCTACTCGTTTATGCATAACTGCTACAAAGCCATTTTCCTTCTGTTTGTGTGAGAAGCTCTGTGGTTTACATCTTACCCTAGTTATGTTCTTTCATTTCCTTTTCATAAAAAGAGCTGCTTTGCCTTGTCTGAACTACAGAAACAGAGCAAAACAGCAAACAAAAGAAATAATTCAGTAGAACATGAATCACTACCATTAGCAATACTATATATATTGCTTTCCCAAAACAGTTTCAATGCCTAAAGCCTTTGCCATGGGGCAGCAGAAATAATACACCATAACTGTTGTTTTTGAAAGTCTCCAGATCTGATTATTGGCACTAAAATATCGCCATATTTTACTAAACTGAATTACTGAGCTATTCTTGCTGGAAGCAGCAAAGTGCTAATAGTTTGTTGCTACAACATTCACCACACTAAATGCCTGGGCTTTCACAGACCTGCTATGCTGCTGGTAAATCCTGCCCACTGCCCACTGAAGCATATGGCAATTCACAAAGGAAAAGTGTTGATTATGAATTTGCCTAAATGAATACTTAGCAAAATGCCAGTATTTTAATAAAATCTACGTGTGTGGTTAAACTTTTCCATTCCTTTAAAATATCAGCATTGGAGGCCCTCTAGTAAGAAGCAATATCTCAGCCACAATGTAAAGAAAAATAGTTTTAAGTTACTGCAAAAACAAAAACCAAAGCCACAGTTTACTGTGGGGACACATTCTCTTGGCAAGCCTGCCTACTAGATCAAAACCCTACAGTTCTGGACTCTAGAATGTCAAGATTCTTGTGCCCAAGGAAATCTTATAGCAAAATTGATTTGACTAAAGAAACAGAAGCAAAATCAAAGTCTTGATTCCCCCCACATACAGGGGAAATATTGCCTAGGCCTACATGTTTAATGTATGTTTTCACTGCACCAGCTGAGTAATCTTGGATTTCTCAGTGAAACTTCCTTTCCCCTCATGGCTGGCCTCACCAAAGCACAAAGAAAAAGTGAAACGAATGCTTTACTAGAATATGTCATTTTTCCAGGTTCATGAGACACCATCATAAATCTTTTCTAAATCCTTTTGAATACAAACCCACATTTTGCCTAATTTTAACTTCATCATTATAGATCAACAGACAGATTTATCTTGATAGAGCTGAACCATCCCCACAGCACAAAGCAATCTAAGAACTAAGCAGAGATGGATAGGAACGTACATTTTACTGACAATCATTGAGAAACTTTTTTTTTTGTTTTGCCTCTTTACATCACACTAAAGCCAAGATAATTGGAATTTTCAGAAAAGAATATGAGACTGACTCCAGCCCCCCAAATAGAGGTCAAGGCAATTACATAAAATGAACTTTACAAAATCAATATTAATCCAACAAAAATCATCTGTTAAATACTCCCAGCAAACTTAATTCACAGAGAAGCATAGGATTTAAACAGGACAAGTAATATTAGAACTTTATTCACTCCTGCACCAACATTCATTCCTCTTTACCATTTCAGCTCATTTCTGTTCACATTCCACTTACTGATGAGCCACATCATTTGCAAGACATGATGAAACAATTCAGTCATATTGAATCCCACTCTCCTTTCCAAAACTACAAGCTGAGTAAAAAGAACATGAACCAAAAATAACAGAAACTAATTAAGATAAAATAAAAAATATTTAAAAATAAAATCCTGCATGCTGCGCTGGCTGCATTGCTATTTGCCTTTGTAAAATCTGTCAGTAGCAACTCACTTGTTCTTATTTTAATTGTTTAGCTTTACAGCAAATAAAACTACACCTGTTTAATGGTTATCAAATAGTTTTGCTGCTTCTTTGTGTTTACTTTTACTAGTAGTAGTACAGTTTTCCACTGTTCTTACTTCACCATGTAGAAAAACATCTCAATTATAGGTATATCTGTTGGCATAAATCATTTCGTCCCTGGAGAGAGATGAAGGAAGAAAGAGCATGAAAGGGAAACTTATGGGAAGACAACATGGCATATTATGCAAGGTTTATTGTTTTGTCTGGCACAGCCAGCCAGGCATCCAGACAGAGCATGGAGGTGGTGAGGAATACAGTGCTTCAGAAGAAGCACTAACAGAAACATGATAAAAGGTTTTCTTCCTCCCTCTTATCACCTGAAAAAGAAAATAAAATGGAAAGACAGCAGAAAAAAACCACTTGGAAACCACATCACTGAAGCAGTGAACACACAGTAATGCATTGTGTATAAAGGACTCATTTGGGGCTTCCTGCATGGAATTGACTTTCCAACTCTTGCAGCTGCACAATGTGGGTCACCCCGACTCCCATTCTTTTTCTCATAGATGTTGTGATGGATATAGCAAGAAAATATGATCCAGCTCAAAAACATTGCACCACTCTTAAGTCTGGTCCTGGTGGACATCCAGTTCCTCCTCCTCAGCCAGCCAAAAAGCACATTTCCCTGACATGCCACAGTCACTGAGGAGATAAGTATTTCCTGGCAAGCCGTCAGGTCACCTGAAAATGCCTTTGAGTCAGAGCTATTCAGGCAGATAGGAATGCCAGGCAGAAATGATGGCATGGATCTTCTCAGGCTCTGTGCCAAGTGTAAATAGGCCTGTAGCATAGCCTTGACCAGCCTGGAAGCATCCAAATCGCTGGCAGTACAAACCTCCACAGATCACCCTACATTAAAGGCAGAGGTACAGAAGCCTGATCTGTGCCCGGAAGCACTACAGCACAGAAGCAATTGATCTTGCTAAAGAGTTGCTTCCAGCCTGCAGACGGACAGGGAAAATGATGGTGGCAGAACCACTGTAGTACCAGCACAGCAAGGGAAGCCTCTGTGCATGTTGCCCCCCATGACCTAATGTCTGTTCAAAGCTCTGATGAAGGGGAGCTCCCGGGATTTCTGCAGGGCTGTTTCAACCCCACCTTCATAACCTCTTTCCCATCCTGACTGCATCACATAGATGCAGTATTCTCACAAGGCCCACTGTCACAAGGTACGCTCAAGTTCCAGGCCCTCCTACAGCAGCTGGACAGACGATTGAGTAGGTACAGAAATTATGACCACCAGCGAAATCTGTCAGGCTGGTGCTGTGAGCAGCTGCTGGATGAGCCCAGTGATGAAGTGCACATTACACAGGACAACCCCACCACCCACACGTGAAACCTGTCTGCCACCAGTGCAATATTAACTACAGGTGAGGGTGCATGCAGTCACCCGAGGACAGATGAGATTTTAGAAACAGAGAGGACCAGACCTAGATCTTCCCTTCTAACTCATCTTACTACCCAGGGACTTTGGAGGCAAACATAACCACAGGTTTCCTCAGAAGTTTGCATCTGAAAATTCATCTAGAATTTAAGAAGGAAAATAAACCTAAGGCAATCTGAAATATCAGGCAATATACCTCAAAGGTATGTTGGCATTTAGCTAAGGCAGTTGAAACAGGAAAGGAGCTGATTACATAACACCTTGCACTGGGTAAAAACTGGTCCCACGGATGATATAGGTATATGTAAATTCTGCATAATTGCTCAGGAAACTAGGGCCAGAAGACTGTTAGCACCTTCCATTGCCATTACCAGTTAAAGGGCACTACATAGCCCTAGAGAATGTCCTCCTAACTTTGTGGCATAACATCCTATGGCAATTGCCCTAGAATTTACTAGCTAATATTCAGGCAATCCAATGAGCACTAATAATTTGCCACACAACATGCTTAGCCATCCACCTACATTAATTTATATGACTGCCATAAGCATCTGCAATTTCATCAGCTAGGAGTAAAGACAGAAGCTTTCAATATATATGCTACAGGGCATCATATGCTGATCGTGGGCTGGTGTCAAGAAAGAACATACCCTCCTTGCACACTATTATACAATTACAGGTAAATGTATTATGGGGATTTATATCTTCATTTGAAGCGTCTGGTATAAATCAACATTGCAGGCAGGATACAAGATTGGAAGGGTCATTGGGTCTTTCCTGATACAGCAAATAATTTGCTCTGTATCAAGCAAAGCTTTTTTTTTTCCTTTCCTAATTCCAGTAACTCCATTCAACAGCTTCAATTTCCCTTGAATTGCTTTCTTGCAGCCTCCTCAGTGTGTCAATCACAAAGCAGAAGCTAATCATCCAAAAATGTCTTTTCCACTTCCCCAAATGTCTACTAGATAGGATTCAGGCAAAGAGATTAAAAAGCTAAACTCAGCAACTTGTTCTGACTCTCCCCATTGCATTCCAGTCACCAAGGGGGTAATTTTTTTGCTTCAAATGTAAGAAAGCATTTATATTGGAGTTTATTTAGACCTTCTTGCTTTAAGTAAGCAAGTTTTTAATCTATCACATACATTCCTGTAATGTAGGTTTGATGTTAATGGGTTGTAAAGTGGGTAATAATTTTCTAACTGACCTCTTCAATCAGATTAGATCATATTATTGACCATGCTGTTTGTTTTATAACCACAATCATATTGTGGAAGAACATCTCTTGCAAGTAGCACATTCGTAAGTGCCCATTAAGGCAAAGGATGACAGGTCTGCATGTTTGGCACTTTTTTAATATTACTTTTTACCATGCTGGCAATATTCCCATCAGGATCCTAAAGCTATCCATTTGGAGGTCTCTGGGATCCTGCCTGGGGGGTTTTGTTTTGTTTTGAAAGATGTTATAGAAGAGACAAAATAAAAAAATATGCAAACACTGCGACTTTTAGAAAAGAACACCCAAATCCACCAGCCATTCCTCCATTTTTTTGAATGGTTCTTTTGGTCACTGAAACCTTCCTTCTTAAGAGTAAACTCTGGAAGTTTTTTCAGAGTGACACAACAGGAATTTTTCAAACATTTGTAAGAAAATTACTATTAATGAGCTCTTTTCAACACCCACTTATGTATTCAATAGCAGCATTTAGCAGAGGTTTTTGAGCTCCTTGTCCCTCCTAAACAGGAATGATAGCTCAAGGTCAGGCAGTGGACTGGGATTGAGACTGACACAGTAGGTTCTCAAGCCCTCAGGGAAAATATCAGCCAAAAATATTTCAAACCAAGTTTCTCAGACAACGGTTTTACTTTCCTTTATCACAGTTTGATATGTCTTCTGTGGGTGTTACTGCAACTAATTGTGATGACTTGCAAGCAGACAAATGGTCTGAGTACAAAATATAAATCTGAAAGACAGCAGTGAAGAAAAGGAAGAAAACAAAACACACTGAGAGCTGCCTTTACTATTAGAGGAAACAGAGCATTAATTTTTTTGTCATCCCACCCTGCAGTGTGGCTTTGGCAAAAACACTTTTCTCCTAATGTGCCAATTGTTCCTCTTTAAAATGAGGATAATGTTTTCTCTCACTACCCTCACTTCTTAATTTTTTCATCAAGTTTTAAGGTTTTCCTAGGCAAGATTTATATTCATATGCTGTTCAGCATAATAGGATCCCAATATTAACTTTGGATATTAAAAATCTTTCCATAAAGATTTCAGTTTCATTATATGAAGATTACAAGTAAAACAGCTGAAGTATTTATGACAGGCAAGCAAGGGGAAAAAAAAATCATGTCTTCCATTTTCATTTTATTGCACTTGACTGAGTCTCCAAATTGTGTTTCAGAGTTGCAATTGAGATGATAAGCACAGAAAAGTAAAGGCAAACGCCAGAGGGAACAGGAGTGGTGTCAGCTACACGTTATTCTTTTCTAGTTGTTATTTCTCGTTGAGAACTAAGCTGTTTTCCTCCAGTTCAATGAATATAAATATCCAGACATTCTCTCCCTCCCTAAAATTGAGAGGTTTTCCAAATAGGTTTGCTGTGAAACAGCACTAACTGATGCTGAGTCGTTAGCTTTTTATTACAAACGTCTTCTCTCCATACGATATAAAGATTTCTCCTATTGCAGTTGAAGTAACTTTTCCAAAATTGCCAACACAAAATGATATTCTAACCCTTGCTCAATCTGCTTCTAAATCCCTGCTGAACTTAAATGCAGAGTAATTTGAGTAATCTTTTACCCTGCAGTAACTTGTTCATTAGGCTAATTTTTTATGCACCTAAATTACCCAATATAATTTGGATTTGTGGAAAGAGTTTCTTCACTGTGTGCACAGAGATTATTCAGTCTTTAGTCAGGAAAACATCAATTAAGTGTTACACTGAAGAACTGGAATTCAGCCCAACTGCTCTTTGTTGTCTGTTTGTTTAAATTACACTGCAACAGAGTTTTCGGGAAATGCAAATACAGTACAAAATCCTGAAAGAACTAAGTTCTAAAAATGTGAATTTCTGGTCCATCACAGCAGACACAGTTGAGTAAGCTGTCAGTCATGTCCATAGGATCATGGAATGCTTTAGGCCATAAAAGACCCTTTTTTGCTATGATGAGGGTGTTAAACACCAGTAGAGGTTGCTCCAGAGAGGTAGTGGATGGCTCATCTTTGGAAACATTCCAAGTCAGGTTGGGCAGGACACTGAGCAACCTGATCCAGCTGAAGATGTGTGTCCCTGCTTACCGCAGGAGGGTTGGGCTTAATGACATTTAAAGGTCCCTTTCAACCCAAACTATTCTATGAGCATTGAGTGCAAGCACAAACACAACAGTGTGAAGTCCAAGGCTAAATCTTATCCCTAAGCACCATGTCTACACATCTTTGAAATTCCTCTAGGGATGGTGTCTCAACCACTTTCCCTGGGCAGCCTGTTCCAATGCTTGACAAAACTTTTGGTGAACAAGTTTTGCCTACTATGTAACCTAAACCTCCCACGGAGCAATCTGGGGCTGCTTCCTCCTGTGCTGTCACTTCTGCCCTAGAAGAAGAGACCAGCACACAGCGGCCATCAGTAAACTTTCGGAACCCAGCACCGTGCTGCACTCAAGTGACCCATTGCTCCAGGATGACAAAACTGCTGCCTCAGGTGGGGCCTCTTATGGGATACCCAGGGTCCACTTAACAACACATCTCCATTCACTATTCCCTTATAGGCCCCTCAGGTATTAGCTCAATGCTGGATTAAAATAAACCAAAACGAAAGATTACTATTTGTCCCAACCAAAACTTGCTTAAGTTGTCCTTGAGAGCACTTCATGCCCACTCAGTGCTAGACTACAAATGGCTAAAAAATTACTAATGCTTTTACTGCAGAGCTGCTTTTAAAAGGCTCTATAGCTCAGTTAAAACAAAGCACAATGTTATATTAGCTATAAATGTAGGAAACAGTAAGAAACTTCCACTTGAATTTAACATACGATGACAGGAAGACAAAGGAATATAAATCTCTACATTCAGCTATCACACCAATGCTGAAACATTCCTGTGTTACATTATGTAAAGCTGCTTCACTTTTTTCAGACAGAAACAGAGATTTCTGTCAAAAGATATTTGGCTTTTCAAATAAATTGTTTAAACTAACTTTTGGTTTGAATTTTTAATTAAAAAAGAGATACATTTAAAAATTTTATTTTCAAAAAACTACTGATTTTAAAAACATTGTTAAACATTCAGATTCTTTATCTTTTCCTCCTTTTCCCTTGCCTTCAAATGCAATAGAGTTGTGTGATCATTAGAGCCTCTTTTCTCTCTCTGGTTTCCAAAATCTTCCAATGAAAGAATAACCAGATCAGATATTTCAAAACTTATGAAGTAGCTGAGACTGTTCCCTTTTACCAGTCAAAATCCACTTGTGAAAGCAGCAGGATTAACCTACAGATGTATGTGGTTTTCCAAGATTAAAATATATATGTAATTACACTATATGTTATTAAAATGGTGGTTTATAATCAGAATAAATTGATTTGTGAGTCTGAAGTACAGCAAGAAGCAATTATTGTACTTGGCATCTGACTTACTCATTTAACAGACAGCTCTATACCAGGAATCATAGTTATATGTTGCTGAGACTTTTGGTGATGGTAACTTGATCTTAAAAGCCTCTCTTTAGCTCTCACATGTCAATACACTCTTTTAAAAAGAAAAGATCAGCAAAAACTGGGTGGTTACAAGCCTTGCTCAAACATAAAGGCAGTTTTCATAGACAACACACCAACCCTATAAAAGTAAAGAATGAACTCCAGCTAAATAAAGTAATGGTCCTCCAGTGGAAAGACAAAACACAATTAGAATTCACATACTTATTTCAAGATCAATATTCTTCTACTGATTTGCTGAGGAGGCTTTTATGAAATTTAAGCATAGTTCACTTTTAAATACTCTTACCGCCAAAGGGTATGGGAGGCTGTATTAATTCCTTTCCTTTTATAAATCAATAATTAGATTGTCAATTTGCTTCAAGTGCTTTGGAAAAAAAGAAGGAATATGGAAGCAATATTTTATCATTCTATATCACATGTTGAAAGGCTCAATAACTCATACCATCACACTTAATGAAGATTATGACACTCAAAAACAACATGGAAAGGAATCAAAACCAAGTATGAAACTTTTTCTGTACAAGTTTTAATAAATAACTAAATACATGAATCAATGTTCACCATGCCAGAGAGCACCCAGACACAAACACAATTCTTGGGCTCAGTCCATCTTCCCAGTGTATCTTGTGCGCTGTAAGGGTGGAGATAGAACCCTAGAGAGTGAAGCAAAAAGATACTCAAAATATCTTTTGATGAGGACAGCTGCTTGAGTTTGGAAGTGATCCCAGTAAAATTTTTGTTAGAGGTAAGGAAGGAACGAGGAGAGGAGAGAAAAAGTTACCCAGCCACCACAGAGGCTAAAAGTTATGTTTGTAAACAGAACTACTCAGTGTCATCCCACCCTGCTCACCAGGGGATTCCAAATTGAGAAATGCTACAGGATCAGCAGGAGTGAATTTCCTTACAGAGTAAGGTTGTGCCTTGGAGAAAGAGTATAAACAGTAGAAATTGTCTGTACTCATGGATGGAAAATCAGAACACACTCAGGCTCATAAGAAGAGGTGAAAGTTGTGTTGAGAATATTAAAATCCTTCAGAATACTTGCAGTAACCCTGTAGAATATTCACCAGCATTAAACTTCCTGGAGCAGGCTGACTCCTTAGGAGTCCCTAAAGAAAATTAGATAGTTTGCCTTATAACCATCCTTAAAGACAAAAAATTACGAATCATCACATCCAGTTCTAATTCTCTATCTTGTAGAGATACTTTATTATATTTTATTCTGTAAGATAAATATTATTTTATTCTGTAAGATAGCTTAAGAAAAACATTTTTTTCCTTTTTACTCTTGAACTGCAAACTTACAGACTTTGTCAGAACTTTTTAATCATCTTCCTCCCTAAGAAAGTGTATTTAAGACTTGACTTGATTACAACATTCATTCTGACTTACCTGAACTTAAAATGAACACATCTTTAGTTTTTGAAGTAAAACAGGAAAAGGCCATTCCTTTAACCTCGGAGAAAGTTAAAAAAACCCATGCAAAATCAAAACTGTTTCCCTGATCTTCCATTCTTCCCAGGATGTGTGGTTTTTTTCTTCAGTACATACAGGATACTGAATAAGATGGGCCTTTGTGTATGATACACTCATGGAATAAGACTGAAAATAAAAATATCAACTTTTATGCAAACTCTGCCCCACCCCAGAAAACCCTCAAAGGAACACTGCAAGTTTGTGTTTTGTGTCAAAGATAAAGTTGCCAACTGATGGAAAAGTTCTATAGTCTAAAACTAAAAATAAGGACATTCTCTTAACAAAAAAGTGAAGAACACTGAAGTTTCTCTGCAAATTACAAATTTTGCACTCCGAATTAATTCTGAAAAAGAACACTAGAATGATAAAGGAGTCATTGGTGGAAGGAGGAGAGGAGGAAGGCTGAAAAGTCCTGTATCTGGTTAATAGTTAGTCACATCATTAACACATACAATATCTGAATTCCATGTTAACTAATACATCGTTAATATTAAAAATAACAGCACATTGATAATAATTCAACACAATAATAGCAGAAGTTAAGGTCTAGACAGTCAAGCCAATGATATTTTTCATGCTTTCATTAGTAATCACAAAAAGTAATTAAAATTCAGCATAAACTTCACACTCACTGTGCCCGGTAGGTCCCCATGGAATCTACTGCATCCCATATGGGGAAACACATCCAATTCTTCTGAAACATCCTAGTACAACAGGCACTGCCCCGAGGCAAGAGCCTGTTGCCCTATGTCAGTGGGCCCCATTCAATTCTTAAAACTCTGAATCGGCTCAAAGAAGCACAACTCAGCCACAGAGGGCCAAGGAAATATCTTTTATGGTACACCACTGTGTGGCTCTGCCTTCCTTCCTCCGACCATTTCCAAATAAGTTTTGATCCATTAAGAAAATGTTATTACTTTGCTTCGACTTGTACTCATGGAGATTCAGCCTTCTAGGAGTATGTAAAATGCCTCCAAACCACCTTAATTGTTGGGCTGCAGCAGTCTGACACAGGAGTGTCTCTAGCATTGCACAAGAATGCATGAATGGCAGGTCCTGGGCTGGGCATCCCTGCAGCTTCCTTGTGCTCTAGCAGCAATATGTAAAACCTTTGCTGTCAGAGAGCAGCAGAAACAAAAACCCAGTTAGTAATAAGCAGCATTCTGAAAGGAGAGATAACAATAATCATGGAAATTGATAATTTTGCAGGTTTTGTTCAGGAAGGAGGCACCATCCACAGTTTAGTTTTAATCTGCTTTAGAGAAAAAAGTATATTGCTTTTGGCATCAGATAAATACAAAAGGGAGACTGAGGAGATTAATTAGTTTTAGTTTACTGAGTGCCTTTCATTATTATTGTTGAAAAAATGCTCTTAGGCAGCTAATAAGGAAAGTATTTTAACTCTAATGGACATAAACGTTGTATTAGGTTTTCGCATTAGAAAATGGAAACAGAGTTGTCTTAAGGCTGGCTGACATATTAAATACTATCTTCCTTTCTTCCACATTAGAAATGTTAATTGAACAACAAAAGACATCAATATACCAGTGAAGTTCTCCTCAAGTATTAGTAACTTTCCCTGGTGACCTGACAATACTGGATAGGTGAACAGCTGCCCAGGAGTGCAACCATTATGAATTTTATTCCATTTAATAGCAGATGCAGGAAATGGAAGGTTATATTACAGATCAATACACAGGCTAAGGGAACCTGACAACCTTTGGTTAGAATCAGAAGAATAAATGGCATTAATTAATTCACAGAGTTGCTGAAAAAAAATACTATTTTCTGTAACTGAGAAAGAAGAGAAATGCTCTGCTGTGAAATATAATATTGATTAATGTGAAAAGCAGCCTCTGTTATAAGTATCCTACCACTGTAGAACTTGTAAATTCTGTTTAGGCTGCTGCTTGAAGAAACCTTAACTATATCTTTTGATCATCAAATATTTAGGTGACAGGATAGTACCTACCTGTACTGAATATACTTTCCCATTTAATAATAATGACACTATTATGACACTTAATTTTAAAACCTATATTTCATAGATTATTCTCATATATTTATAAACCCTAACTCTGAAACTCTGATCTCAAATGTCAACAGCATGAGAGAAACTACAGCTACAAACTCCATTTATAATTGGAGGGTTTTTAAGCTTATCACATAAGAAGAATTGTATAACAGAAGAGTGACACTAAAATATCCCTCAGAGAGCTTTAGCCTATGGGTGCATTGAAAGGATATATGCACAAGTTTATTTCTGTAACAGGGGTTAACACACATCAGCTCCAGGGCGCTGCACAAAGGATGCTGAAAACAGGCTCACATTCACAGCCGTTTATTACAGGGTCCATCACTAATGACATAGATTGAGTCTAAAAGTGGAAGTTACTTTTAGGGGAAAAGAGGGAAGGAGGGAGGGAGGGAGGGAGGGAAAGTTTGGAGCACTTTTGATGAGGAGCAGCTGCCACATGGCTAATGGTCAGAAAACTCTGTACATGCAAATTGTTGGATCCCCTACTGGAAAAACAAAAGCTACAACCAGGGGGTAGAAATAGGGATGCAAAGGGGTGACTTGCACATCAGTGTGAGAATCTGGCATATCAGCAATATCAGTGTTTACAGCTACAAGGCTTTGGGAGCAACAACAGAGGAACCACAGGGGCAAAACACTGTCCTTTTGCCAGATTTGGGATTTTGAGTGATTTAATCAGTGCTTTTATTTGGGAAAACAAAAAGGGGAAAGCTGAGGAATTTAGACCATACAATCTAAAATAAAATCATCTCACAAGACTATCACCTAGGCTGACAGAAAAAATTCTATCTCCATTCCTCAATATGTATCTTAATAAAATCTAGGCTTCTATTTTAACTGAACACTTCCAGCACTTTCTCTCTGTTCAATCCTTGCCCCCAGACCTTCCCAGAGTACAACGGAATCTTCTACATAACCAGATTTTAGCTTCCAGGAGTCACCTGCTAACAGAGGTGACCCAGGAAGACTGTTTTGTGTCTCTGCACAGCATTCAATACCTGCCTATCAAAACCATAGCACAAAAAAGCATGAGCTAGGGAGAACAAGAAAATGAAAGGATTCACTTCATCAATCTAGTTCTTCGTGAAACTTTTCCTGCTGTTACTACTGACCTGTCTTTTCAATGCAAAGGAGAACCAATCCTATTTTCTGTGTCCTCAATGGACCGAGATAACATCACTTATTCCTGGGAATAGGTGGCCTCTCCACCTGGATCTGAACAGTCCCAGGCTAGGGCAGTCAATCTAAATAGACATTAAACACAAATCAAGCACAGGAAATATCCTGACCTGATCTTTGCAAATTGCCTGGGGAATTCTCTGTGTGCATTATCAAGCACAGATCTAAATATGAACAACACCATTAACACCTCACTGTTCCCGTTGGTGCAATGCCATTCTGGGAAAACCTGCATAAGTTCCATGCAGACACATTGTACTAAGAGAACACCTTGAAATCTCTTGCAGTTTAGTTCATACCCCTTACACTCTGCTTACTGGCTCTTAGATTTTCACTTTCTTGCAGCAGTGACTAAAGCTGGTACTCATGAACTGCAGATCTCATAGTCAAAAAGGACTCCATGAATATATGAGAAAAAGCTGCACAGGACACATCTCCATGACTTTGTTTTCTGCACCTCACTACTCCAAGCATGAACAAAACAGAGCTTCTTTGCAGCTCCTCCCCTACAAATATAACTGGGCCACACATTATTTACTATTTCCTTCCTTTCCATGTTTCCTTTCTCGTGCATTCTCCTCCCTCCCACTCATATTCCCATGGTGTTATGGATATATCTTTTGTGCACACACGAATGGAACATCACATTCACACTAAAGGTGGAGAAGGTGCCTGATGAAGTGGAGGACTGACTCTAGAACCAGACTTAGGCCCTTTAAATCCTCCTGGCAGAGAAAAATCATTTTCGGCTGAATATCACCTGAGATCTCTGACCATCCTGAGCATCAGAGCCCTCATATGCACTTAGAAAATAGTCCAAATGTGAAAAAAAAAAAAAAAACCATTAAAAAAGTGACAGTCTGGATGTGGGTCCTGGCTGACCATTATTTTGAACTCTAAAAGGGATTCTGCTATAATAATCTTCCGTCTTCTCTGCATGAACATGTTATTAGAAAATCATTCCAGCATATCCTCTTGGAGATCTGCATGACCCTCCAATTAAAATTCGTGGCTAGTATTCCCAAAAGACTGGCACATTAATGTCCTGTAACTGTTAAACATCAGATACTGCATCTGGAAGAAGTCATTCAACAGTCCTTCCATAACCATAAGTTCCCTGTAATTTTTGCCAGGTTTTCCAGACTTGCCTTTGATTTTATCAGAAGTCATCTGGTAATTGTATTTTCAAGTTGCATATTTAGTTAGATAAGGAGGCTTTAATGTTAATATTACTGCCTGTAGCCCAAGACGTAGTAAAAGAATTCTTGTACAAGGTGCCGTGGACTTCAAACACCTCCATATAATTTTAGTAATTATTAGAAATTAGTGACCATTATCTTTTTGAACTACAAATTCTACCACTTTGGGTCAATAGCTCATTTTCTGAAGACTTTTCTGAACGACTTCGAGTAAAGATATTCTCTTCTAGCTGTGTAGCATAATGGATATAGATCTGTTCTTCAAGCTAGATAGTAAAACGGCAACAGCTACAAATTCAAAGGGGCTGCCAGGAAAATACAAAGTAATCATCAGTGGCACCTAAATACCTCTGTCCTGTTCTCAACAACCTGCAAGTTTTCAGCCTTCATGGGGTGCATAGAGAGAAAAGTCAATTTCTCAGACATTTGCATTTAATCAGAAAAATCCCCAGAATAACTGGCTCAATAAACCATGATATTTTTTGGTATTTATAAACTATAATTTGCTCCTACATGGTTCTCTGCAAGCTTTGAATTAGGGTAGCGAACAAATGAAGTAGACAGTAGTTTCAACTAGTAATTTCTTTAAATGTTTCTTCCCCCTGCAATACACATAATACATTGCACTGCAGCATTCTGTTGATCAGTTCAACGCAATATTGACACGTATAATTTGCTTTTTGTAACTGTTTTGTTCCCCTAGAGACCCCAGAGCAATGCAATACGTGCAAAATCTTCAGAGCCTTGTCCCTGCCATTAAAATTAAACTCATGTCTTTCATCTAGTCATCTATTTTGAATATTACAGAAACTGAAATATTAAAACTATGAATAGTATGAATATGATGATATACAAGTTACTGAAGTATTGTTTTAATTGTTTGGAGAAAAAACAACTGTGGAGAAAGACAGGTCTAGGTTGCAGCGATTTTTGTGGGAAAATAATAAGCCCAAGTTTGAATATTCAAAACCTGATGAGTTTATTGTGCAAGAGTAGATAAAACCTTGCAGAAAAGAAGATTAGAAAGGAGTCTGTCCCTCTCATTTGGGCTGCTGAGGTACACAGAACTGGCCTTACACAAGTTGTTTTAGGAAATACCACATCCTTCTCCTCAAGCCTGTCTCTTTCTCCCTTACAAAGGAAAAAATGTAGTACTGGCAACGCATACAATAGCACCAAGTAAACTTTCAAGTTAGAGCTTGCAAAAGTCTCCAAATTTTTCCAATCACTGGTGGTCCTCAACAGCTTCAGACAGAAACTCAGCTTCTTTCTTTTGTAAAATCATGAAATCAAACCATGCCACTACAATTTGCACACTAAAGAATGGGATTTTTCTAAATGCAGAGTTCTACATTTAAAGGGAAAAAATACCACACCGATGGTTTAATCCACTCTTTTACCAAGGTGAAGAAAAGAAAACTGTGGGTGAATCAAAGCTGCCAAATACTAGTATTCTGCTTCGCTTTGCCAAAACACACATGTTGCAGAGCCACTATTCATTAAGTGCACAGCACAGAAAAATTTATACAGGAATAGGTGCCTACATTTTCTTTAACTCAGCATAGTTTAACAGGAAATGAGAAGGTTTCTACAGGCCAAACTGTACTTCACTTGTACAGATTTTTATGTGGCTACCACCTAACCCTGGTTTTATAGGCACTGTCACACCAAAATGTACTATTTAAAATGCAATATTAAGGTATGTAATCGCAACAAAATGCCCTTGATGCCTGACTGAATTTCATATTGGGCATTCTCACCACATACAGTTTCAGAGTGATCCTCACATGCTGAGTAGGATTGCTCAACAATGGCTATCATAACCTGGTTTGTAAGTAATGAGAATTATATTTCTAACCGTTCGAAACCAATATGTTTCAGATATATTGCTATCATTTCACCATAAACGGTAAATAACATTCATTGTAACAATAAAGGTATATAAGTACACAATTTTATTTCAATAGGTATGTAGCAATTTTCAATAGTCAAGGGTAAAACCCTACTTTTAGTCCACAGAAGACGCACAGTTTTATTGATTTCAACTGAAATAAATTGTTCTTGTAGCTCTAATAGCTGCACTCTAATTTTTCGCACTTTTCTTTCCCTATTCTAATTCTTCAGATTTTCCTCCCTTTCAAAATCAATCTGTGATCTTGAATGAACAAATTATATATATATATGTGGTGGGGGCCTTAGTGCTCTGTTTTTCTGTCTGTGTTCAGTGATCTTATTTTTCAGTGTCTCATGTCTGGAAAAATGAAGCAGGAATGCTTTTTTGCTGCTTCAGGAATTGTTTATTTTTTTAATCAAAGTTTTAGGAACACAGCTTCTGCTGCAGCTTCCAGGAGCACAAATGGCTACGGCTGATCATCGCAGAGGGTTTATATACCTTTTTATTACTGAAAAGACAGATTTTACGTATTTTATTTTTCTTTAAACCAATAATTATCAATTTTATTAACATGTTTCTTCTACACTAAATTTTTTCTACTAATTACTAAATCATAGGAACTTAGGTCAGAGTAGAAAGGGTAGAGGAGGAGAAGGAGGAGGAGCCGACACCTTGAATTTTCCATGTTGTCTGTATATTATGTAGAGCAAAATCTAAAACTACAAGTACACACTCTGTGGTACACTAAACAACTATCTCTTCATTTCTTTGGTGCTCTCAGTTCACCCAGAAGTGGGGGAAGGTATTCCCACAGACTTAGTTCTAAGGCTAAGACATTTTTGGGGGCTTTAGGGACAAAATGTGTCCCCAGAGGGTCAGGAGAAGTTTTCCAGCTTCCCTGGGCTCCAACAATATATATATGTATATATATAAACTGTGTCTCTTTTTCAAAACTATTTAACATTTTCATTTAGAAGCTAGTTTGCCAGAAATCTGTCTTGGATTGTCCTTCTCTATCTAATTCACAAGGGACATATTATTACGTGCACAAAAAACATAAGAATAAATATTTGCACCAGTTTAAACCTTGTACCCTAACATTAATGCTTAGAAGCATGATTTTTATATTGCAATTAGCAAGTCTTTTTCAATTTTTGGGGGTTTTTACTAACAAAAGTCAATTTGAAGAGAAGAGGAGCCTAAAATCTGTAGAAAAGTGATTACAAATGCATATTGTGAAGTAGAGACATACAGAGGATTTCCACAGTCAGTAAAAATAGTAGAGAGCAGCACATGTAGGAGAAGGGGCTGAGCAGCCCAGCCAGTGCCAGCAGCCCAGTTACACTGGCAGAGCAGCTGGACTTAGCCATCCTTCTCTAGAGGTTTTGACAGGTCTGGGCTGCAGGCTTGGGGAATCCAGGACAATCTCCTACAGCCCAGTCATGCCAGCAGAGCTCCCTGCAGGGCCACGCTCTGAACTCACCACAGATAACTACAGCTGAGAGCAAGCATGGCCAGAGACACCTCATAGCTCCATCCATTGCTCAGCTGCAGTGCAGCTTCCCTGGGCTCTGCCAGGGAGTACACATGCCTGCCCTGCTCCTGTGCTTTTATAACCTTTGCCCACCAGCACAGCTCTCTGCCCAGACAGTTTACAGCAAAAACATATGAGAAATAAGTTCAGCCTTCATTCCTGCCACACCTTATCTATACGTGGCTGCTTTTCAGCTGCTTCTGTAATTGCACATTCACATGACATTTGCCTTTAAGTCCCTTCCCACCTCTTTCTCTTCCATAGATAAAGAGGCGTTTTTGAACTGACTTATCTTGAGAGGCTACCTCTTATGATATGGGGATTTCCTTGCATTCCCTTCTTCTGGATTTAGCAAGATCGCCTTCTCCCTTTCCTATTTTCAACTTCTCTTTCCACCCTCTAAACAGGTGATGGGTTGTGGTAGAACATGGACAAGTGAAAACTGCATTCCAGAATTTATATTTTGAAAGTGCTGTATTAATTTTCCATGTTCCTATTACAGTTTTGTTAGCCTAGATTTCTTTAATTTCCTAAATGTTAACATAAATGAGTTTTCCTCAGAAAAGTGTTTTCCATATACATATATTTGGAAGGCAGGAAAGCAAAGAGGGAAAAACCCACAATGGTGCAGAATGTGTTAAAATCTCCATCATGAGACAGTGTTCTCATCATTTTTTGATGAAGTGGCCTTTTACAAGTGAAGCAAGTTAAACTGTTTTGGTCCAACAGCCATCTACCATGAAGTTCAATAACTTCAAGTGTTCAAGAGTTTTAGCCTTTGGGCCTAAACTTAGATGTTTTAGTAAAGCCATTTATACAATCATTGTTTTAGTTTATTCTCTTTTAAAACCGTTTCCAAGCTGTAAAAACCCTTCTCAATAACTTCATATGCAGCTTGTTAATACTTAAGTAATTAGTTGTCTTAGAGCACTAGAAAGCTTTCAGTGAAACTACTGAATTAATCCTTTTTTAACAAAGTCTAATCTTGTCTCATGGAAAACAGAGACACAGTTTGAGATAGAAAAGCAACTTAATTTTTAACGGCTCAGGCTCTAAATTTTCAAGATATATTCGGCTGAAGAATTCAGTAATTCTGGAATAAAATTTCCTTCCATAAATATTTTTAAAACCAAAACCAAACAATAGTTGTCATTTGTTTCATTCTGTATGATGCTATAAAGTCACAAATTGCATAAATTTTCAAATTCATTTGCCCAATTACTTGTACTAATAGAGGAATGAAGAAAAAGCAAACAAGCTATGCAATTAAGTTCTGTGATGTTTCAGGCATCTCTCTTTTCTGACACCTAAGTACTGCTCATTCTGCCACTTCCCTGTTCTCCCCAGCCTTGGTCTTCAAGGTACACTGCACATACAGAGAAAAGAGAGGAAAAGTAAGCAAGATGCTGCAGGAGAAAGGCTTCAGGTAACTAAATCCCTTGTTCTGACTGGTGATTGCACAAGCTTAAATCCATGCTTCTGAGATGTGCACTGTCAAGTTGTGTGGTGACATTCTATTTAATTTTATCTTTAAGAGTCTAAGTATTAGACATGGATCAGGTGAGGAGGAAAGTACACAAAGTACACCCTTCCTTTCTTCCTAGAAAGAATTGTAATTTCCTTGGACTCGAGTTTTGACTATTTTCCAATAAAGAAATAACACAGTAAATGTTATAATTTTGGAGTTTTTTCATTGGGGGAAAACAGTGAAAATTAGAAAGCACCGACTCTGAACATTATTTAAAAGACCCCATCAAACTCCACATGGTCAGCAGTGATAAACATCAAGTCAGGGACATCTATTAAGATCTATTCAGAACTCCTATGGCCATCTCAGAAAAAATTCCCCTTTTTATCATAGAGTCCAGGTTCATTAAGAACCTTAAGGTCCAGCAAGTGAAGGAGAAAAAAAAAGTGGGGTTTTGTGGGTTTTTTGCCTAAAAATGTATTTCAGGATACTTTATAGTGTATGATCTTATTCTTAACTCTTTACTGATTCAGTATAGATTGGTGATAAGATTCCATCAAACACATTATTCTAAATCCCAGTAGAATAGACTCTGCCATTTCCAGATTATATTGCAAATTATTACACATACACTGCTGCATTAGTGAATTTAAGTATGACATTATGAGATTTTGGAGTCCAAACTGAAAGGCTGAGAAGTGTGAAATGGTACCAAAAACTAAAATTTAAATTTTAAACTTAAAATATGGAAGAGACACTTTTGGATGTATTTTACAAGCATCACATTTTAATCTTTCAGCATCATACCCCAGCAATTTAAAAATGCTTCAGACCCTCCACTTGCTGCCTATATGCACCCAGTTACAATTATGTCCATTAGTTGCCTTAGCAACAGAGGCAGAGGTTAAGTCATTTTCTAGAAGAGGCCCAGTGCAAATTATGGCATTATACCAACTTATTGCCAATCGTTTTAATTAAAACATTTCGCTTTCAACTCAGCGAACAGCAGAGATCAGTAAACAGGGCAGATCAAATTACTGATATTTAAACTCTCCTGCCTTTGGAAAGGCCCACTGTAGCTTAATTACTGCTGGATAGGACTGATGGAGAGAGAGCAAAGAACTGAGATCCTTCCGGAGAGGCTCAACATTTGAGAAATACACTATCATAATTCTAAACATGTGCAACACCAAATAAAACTGATAGTTTCTAGGCACTTACCTCTGTGCTGTGGACACTCCTTTTCCCATAATCTCCCTTGACCACTTTTCCTTTTCCTTCCATGAAGCAGTTGAAGAGGCAGAAGATGCTTGCCCCATTTTGCCTTTGTGATGGTGAAAATTATTTTGCCATTTCCACAAAATGTGCTAGAGCTCGGGAGAACAAGGCTCATGCACCTGGGGACTAGGGGAATGCCTTGAAGCCACAGAAGACAAGAGAGGATCTTGCACGGGCGACAGATTTTAAAGGGAACAGGATGCACACTGTGTAAGTCAAGAAACAGGGAAACAGGCCCCAAGACTCTGGGAGCAAGTCTCAGCACAGGCAGAAAGTGGAAAAGGAATGGGTCCAGCATGCTGGAATGGGTCACTGCTGTAGAGGAGCCAAAGCATCACAGCAGTTGACAGACAGTACAGATGGAAGTACTACCCACTCCTTTCAATGTAGCCCAGGATGCAAGGGCTCATCTTATGTGTCCATGTTGAGTTTCTCATCCACCAACCCTCCCAAGGACTTCTCCTGAGGGTTGCTGTTCATATTTTTGGTTCAAAATAATGTGAAGGCAGTAATGGAAATATGCAAAAACTTTTGTGTCTTGAGTCAACATCTTGGCTCTTCATATAATATTACTTTTAAACATATGTACTGTTATTTTATTGATATAAATTATGTTGCAGTGCTATATTGTGTTTTATCTGTTCCTTCTCCAAAGGAAATCTGGCCGAAACCTATTTAAACACTGTAATGATCTAGAAAAGAGCATTTTTCTTGTGGTAGCAGGTGAATTACAAAAGAAATTATGCAGCCAATTCACCTCCTCCTAGCTCCTAAGAAGGCCAATCGTTCTTTCCAACCAAAAATCTTAGGGGTCTATATTTTTACAATTAAAATACAGTTATAAATCCTACTGCTAATTTATTGCGAACTAACATGGGTTGATTTTTTTTCTGAATGAATAAAATTCTGAATATATAATAACAGTCACTCATTCATGTGCTGATAGATTGCAAAACGCACTAGCATATACCTTAATCTGCTTTTTTATTATACATCCCATTGTGATGAAGAAGTACATTCAAATGAAGAGGGTTAAATTGAAGTAAGAAGAAAATATCCATTAAGAAAAAGCCATTATTCTTCAGCTAATTGCAAAAGCTAATCAGAATAATTAATCTAAGAAGAATCATAAAAAGACACCTACTCTCTAAAACATACAAATTTATGTAAAAAAAGGGCTCTTTCTACAGATGACCTTCTAAATTACTAAGATAACTGCTGTAGCACCTCCATGCAAACAGAATACTGGTAATTTGTAAAGAGAAAATAGGCAGAAAGACCACAGAAGCTTCATAAAAGCTAAGTTTTCAAGGTGCTGCAAGCCACAAAACATTTTAATACTTTCTTTGCTCTTCCTCTGCTAATCATCTATTTAGTTCCATACGCAACAAGATCCATTTGTATGATTATTTTGAAACCCCAAGAAGTTTGCCACACATTTTGAGAAATAGAAAGAGATGGTAGATATATAGAGTTTTGTCCCTGATTTCACAGATTACGAGCTGAGCAGAACCCAATGATAACAACATAAAAACAAGACTTTATCTCTAAAGAATATAGCATTTGATATGATAAATCAAAAACCTTTTTCCTACCTCCCAAAAATGTATAATACAAGCCCCTTGCAAGCTTCCACCTAACACTGCAAGTACTTTAAAGTCTTAGATTCTGAAGTCATCTTAAAAGAACTCTTGAAAGAATAAGACCTTTTTCTCAAAAAGGCTATTTTTAATCTTCTTCTCTGTCCAGAAAACTGTAAATGTAACTCTAATCCTTTAACTCAAAAGCCTAATGTGAAAAAACACCTCTGTTTCAGGTTTCATTTTTATTCTTATTAGTTCCAGATTGATAAATTGATATTAGAATTTGAGAAGGCTGATATAACAAAACCACACATACTTTTATAGGCTGAATTCATTAGCAATACTCTTAGTGTAAGGAGAAATTTTGACTTGCACCAAACATGGATATGATGAAACTGTTTGACACTGTCACTTGCTCATAATGCTAACAAATATAGCACAGTGAAATGTTGGGGTGTGTGCTTTATAATGTTTTTTTTATTTTTGAAGGGGGGTTGGGGGGTGTTGATGTTTCTTCATTCTCCATTTAATGAAGAAACTTTTTCTTAGAATAAAGTAGCAACTTTTCCCCAGCTCCGGAACAGGCTGACAAATCAAATTTCCTGATACCACACTCGCTTGAATTCAAGGCATGTTTTAAATTATTTTGTTGATTCAGGGCCTTACATACAACAATATAATTATTGTCAACCAATGAATACCTTACAAAAAGAAGATTTCATACACATTGAGTCCACAGTTTCTAAACTATTCCTTTTCTATTCCAAATATGTGATTATATTTTGATGAGTCAAATACTACTTTGTTGAGTCTTTTCAGCCATTGCTTTGATTGATTGCAAGGTTTGAAGAAATTACAGGAAAACTATTATGTGTAAAGTCTGATTAAGAACAGATCAAATTGAATTTCATCACAATAAAGATGCTCTTAAGCCTACTGCATGCTGTTCCAAACTACATTTGATATTTGAACCCACTCAAAACAAATCTGTATCACCAAAGAATTCTACTTTTAACTGGCTCATAATTAAAGCTTAGCTTCTTTTTAGAAAGAAATGCCAACATTTGTGAATTCTATCACATTAAGCACTCCAGAAAAACCACAGGAATAAAAAAAAATATTGACAAAGTTTACATTGTTTCAAACAAACACATTCATGTATGTTAAATTCTACTTATATTTTACTAGCCAGGAAAAAAACCCCACTGCTCCTTGGAAAAGCTTATTTTACTAATCATTTAAATTATTTACAAGAGTCAAATGGATTGATGCTTAATCTCTTGAAACAAGGCAAAGCCTTTAATGGGGAAAAATTGCAAAAACAACCCCAATCAACCTCCACCCACACTCCCATCACTGGTACCCTTTAGGGAAACAAGAGGCATCCTGCAAGTTAATCTTGTCCCAGCTTCCTCACCACTAGGATTCTGGTTTACACAAGGACTTTTTACACTGATAACATACACATGTATAGACATAACCACACCCTAGTATTAGCTTCTTTACATCAAGAAATTGATTGTAACACTATAATCTCAAGAAACCTCAGCTTTGGGTGAGCTTTCCAGTGGAGAAAGAACAGATAGAACCTAGTTTTGAACTAAAAGAATTTATATCAATAAAAGAAGATTGCATATGTTTAAAAGCAATATTGCAATAAGAGCCAAGATGCTGACTGGAGATGCAGAAATTTTTGTATATTGCCATTACTGCCTTCACATGATTTTAAAACAAAAACATGAAGAGCAACCTTGAGGAAAGGACTTGAGGGTGTTGGTGGATGAGAAACTCAACATAAACACATAAGATGAGCGCTTGCATCCTGGGCTGCATTCAAGAGTGTGGCCCCCAGGGCGAGGGAGGGGATTCTGCCTCTGCTCCACTCTCATGAGATCCCACCTGGAGCACTGCATCAGCTCTAGGCTTCCCAGCATAAGGACATGGACCTATTGGAACAAGTCCAGAGGAGGCCACTAAGAGAGAGAGATGCTCCACATCAGAGACTGGAGCATCTCTCATGTGAAGATAGACTGGCAGAGGTTATCCAGCCTGGAAAGGAGAAGGTTCTGGGAGACCTTAGAGAACCTGCCAGTACTTAATAGGGATACAAGAAAGCTGGAGAGGGAATATTACCAGGGCATCTAGAAACAGGACAAGGGGGAATGGATTCAAACTGAAAGAGGGTAGGTTTGTATTAGGTAGCAGAAAGGAATTCTGTACTGTGGGATTGATGAGACACTTGAACAGGTTTCCCAGAGAAATTGTGGATGCTTCACCTTTGGAAGTGTTCAAGGCCAGGTTGGATGCGACTTTGAGCAACCTGATCTAGTGGAAGAGTCCCTGCCCATGGCAGGGAGGTGGGAACTGGATGATCACTCATGTCCCTTCCAACTCAGACTATTTTAGATTCTATGATTTACTGTTTTCATAGAAAACAGAAGCTTTGCAAACTGATTATTGCAGATTCTCTTCAGTTCCAAAACATTCAGTTCCCAGAAATGGTGCTAGATTTCCACTTCAGCCACCAAAGCTTCTATCATCTCTCCTCTGAAATCTATGTTTAACATCACCTTTCTTTCAGCAATGTGATATGTTGAAAGGTTGAAGGTTTCCTTTTCATCACAGATATCTGTGTCTCAGTCAAAACACCTAAGCTAAAAAAATGCTGTTGATGCAATGATTTTGGACTTTTATATGCTGATATTTTTGCATTTTCATTTAGATTGGTAAATTAGTGAATTTAATTGTGCGTACTTGGGATTGTTTTGGTCTGCATTTGCTTATAACTTTTCCTCATGCAAAGGCCCTAACCCAATGTAACACACACCGACAACACACAATATTTTATTCAAATAAAATATTTGGTGTATAAAATTTTATATAGACTAAGAACATTGGGCGACACAAATACATTGCTCAGGGACGGTGCACTCATGAGAACAAGAGAGTTCTGAAAATCCTAAAATTCTGAATGAAACTATTACAGAAATCAAACCCAAAACTAATCAAAGAAAAAATACATAAAACTGCTGAAACACTAACTATCAAGGCAATTCAGTGTCCTAAAACAGTATTATATAACCATAAAACAAAGGGCAAGAAAGAAACTCTGCTAGTGTAGACATACATGTTACTATGAACAGTCACATTTTTGAGGTAGTAGTTTTTACATTGAGATAGCTTTTTCAGTTACATTGACAACAAGTATCGCATGCTGGCCTCAAACTATAAGGGTTTCTTTTTCACTTATTTAGAAGATTGCAAAATAATCCATTAACACAAATTCTAGGTGGATTAATAATTCTCTTGTGTTTTGGAAGTTTTCAGTGGAATAGGGAAGAAATACAAAGCAAATGAGTCTCCCAGTCTTGGGGACAGCCCTGTAGAATATCCCACCTGTCTCCCTCTGACTCAATAAATCAATGTGGATAGGTTTGAGATTATTCTCATTTATAAGACATGCAGCCTGTACACCGTCCAAACATTACATGGGCAGGCAACAGGAGACGTAAATTCACCTTTAGAGAGTCAGAGAATGGATCTGAGCTCCTATTTCATTAACTATGGATGAACCAAGATTGGTTGAGCTTTACTGCATTTGATTTCTACCCACAAAAATAAAAAAATAAAAATAAAATAAAGATATCTGCTGCTAATACCAATGGACTACCTGCCAACAAGAAACCTTAGCGAATTATACAACAAACGATCCAAGAAACCATCCTCAGGACCACTCAGACTCTCCACAATGGGTAAGTCCTTTCACACCTCTATCAGGTGCAAGAATTGCAAGAATGAGCCATTCTCTTATTTAGTTTCTGCCCTGGATACCTGCACACTTCCATTGCTTACTTCTCCTTACTGCCCCTTTGGGAGCAATGCCTGTTAATTGAAATGGCCCCCCTTTGTAACAGTCTGCAGCGGGTTTGATTACTGTATTCCAATAAATAATATGGCTGTATTAATTCAGACAGAGCAATTAACACACAGGCCAGACATTTTTACTGTGCCTCTTTTACTGTATACTACCAATTAGGTGTTTCTATCTGAAATACTATCCCCTACTGAAAGCCAAATAAATTCAGCTGCAGATTGATGTTTCCAACAATTGTGTCCCCCATTAAGTAGCATCTGACAGCACCTTTCAAACCATACACATTGATCCTCCCTGCCCCCAAATTGCATCTAGATTCACACTCAATCCTTTTCATCTGCCTTTTATTTTTAAGGAGCAAAAATTCATACTGTTACTTTGAATCAGATATTTTAAAAATTACATTGGGAAATTTGATTGGTGTTCCACTTTCTGTTATTCAGATTCACCACAAGTATGATTCATGTAGAAAGAAAATAAAATTTACTCTCTAGAAAAAATAATATTCTATCAAATCAGTGCTAAAACTTCTCTAGGTCCAGAAGTGTAGGGAAGGGTATTTGTAAAGCACCACACTATTTGCATAAAAACATCTCATCTTCTGTCTTGACTCCTCACAAACTTAGTTTACAAGAAGCCCAAAGAAAGCAGTACTTTGATAAGTTATATATGCTGACTGTGAAGGGATCGCAGGACAGGTTTTGTTCAGAGGTTTTCTGAATCAAAGCTAAGTTTAAAAATGCTGTATCATTCTTATCGATAAATCACAGAAGTAATTACATTTCTTTTGTTCTTTTAGTTATTGAACATTATGTGGGCTTTATTATCACAATATTTTTGTAAGTGTTTAGGAAATTTAAAAAGTTCTTTGTATAAAAAGGCTTTACAGCTCCTTGGACAATTTCTGGTGTTTTTCAAAAAGCCGACCCTATTAGCCTAATTTAGACAGACATGAAGGTGTCACAAGAGCATATGAGACATAGAGACTGAAGCTATATTTGCATTTAAGAGTATTTCATGCCTACCAATCTTGCATTTTCTCTATGTTGCAACTCTAAAACTTAGATAAGGATTGTCATTCTCTGTTTTTCCTGTCACATAATTTTCACTTTAATCCTGGTCTAAATGTCTTCAGGAACAATTATTTTTCTAACTGTTGATAACTAAAAGAAAAATCAACACCATTAGGAATATTCTGAGTGCAGTCTAAAGGGAACATGAATGAAATGTTTGAGAACAAGTCCTTGATTGAGAGGAGCATGTAAGATATTTTCTTACCTGTCAGTCTGGAGGAAACCTTCAAAATACAGTCTTTTGTTTTGGCTTATAAAAGAAACACTGAAGTTTGTTATTAAAGCTATTAAATTGAACAAGAAGGAATTAATAGTTTTAGAAACTTGAACAGATTACTTGTTATGTTCCTTCACTCAAAGGACTATGAAGACCTTTAAGCATCACAGAGTATAAAGGCAATGCAGAAACCAGGCAGTATTTCACTGCATGATTTCTCCAGAAACTGGATTCCCATCCCTCACTTGAATAAAATCCAATTTACAGAAATGATGGATTGAAAGCATGAAAAACCAATCATGGTATAAAATATTTGATCCTGACTGCTCTCTACATGGCATGATTGTGCACTACAAACTCCCCAGTTGATTCAAGGCATCGAGCTTCTAGTTCAAGACAGTTCAAAAGATAAACACTAAACAGAATAAAAAGTGCGACTGTGAAGTTACTAGCCTCTCCCACAAAATTCTCTAATTCCTTAAAGCTTTCTTCAGCTCCTCACTGCATGGGCAGGTATCAGCTTTCTCCCCCCAGAGCCTCTGAGCTGCCGCTGTGAAATGAGGCAGAGCCAGGGAGTGCAGTAGCTTTACAAGTTTCCTTAAGGAGCCCATAGGCACCAAGTACCATAAGTAACACAGAAGCAATCGCTTCAGCAGTGTAAAATTTGCTTCCTGGAAGCTTCATGGCAGCCAGCAAAAGCAGTCACAAAGAAATATGCATAGACCCACTGCTATCTTACATTTGGGATCTTCTGTAAACTCCTCAAGCAGGCATAAGTTAATGTATTGTAACTGTAATGTTAGTGCTTTGCAATTCCTTGAGAAATGAGTGCTCACGCAAGTTAGTTGGTCTTTATAAGCTTCCTGTCACCTGACTTGTTAATTAGTTTAGATATAAACCCCCCATTGTTCATATGCAAACTAATGCTGATTTAAGATATTAAGAAAATGTATTAAGCTTGATGTTATTTTAAAAGCAGGTGGAGCTGCTGGCAAAGTGAACATTGACACCTCCAAGCACAAAGCTCAGGAGCAGGAGTTCCTAAGCTGAAGCCGGCAGGAGTGTATCACATTCCTACTAAGCCAAAACAGCAAGCAACACAATTCACTGCAAAGTAAGTTAGAGGGCAATCCTTAAATAAGTGGTTTAGGAAGCTTCTGGGGTTTTCAAAACCTGTCTCTGAGCTACATATGACTACCTTCCCTTACAGCCTAGATATAGGGAAATCAGGGCAAAAGAGGAGGGATACAAACCTCCAAAAACATTTTCTTCTCTTCAAGGAGTCCCCTGATAATAATCTATTAGTGCTGCCCACTGTACAGTATAGCCACTCTGGCAGATGAAGAAATGGAAAAATGGGAGCTCTCCAACACTCACTCACATAACATATACACTAGTCTTAAAAACATGGGTGATTGTAGACTTTGATGATACCAGAAGGATCTGATGAGCAGCATGAATATTATGCTAAGGTTTATCTCACGTTGCATAAAGTCATCATTATCTTCAACTCCTCTGTAAAATAGACAACAGAAACAGATAACTAAAGAACAAAGAGATCTGGATAGAAGCAATATTGTAACAGAAAGGTGAATAAATCCCAGTTTACAAGCAGCAGCCATAACTGTTGAAGGAGTGATCTCCCATCAGAAAGGTAAGGGACTCATATTTGCATGACAGTTCAATGAGGCACAAATGCAGGGAAGTGGTCTCAAAGTTCTTGAGTTTACTCAGTAAATAATAAAAAGAATTATTAGCAACATTTGACGAGTTAAACTTATATTCTGACTCAGGTGCACTTCTGTAGGCAGTACTAGATCTGGTCATTATTTGGAAAAGCTCTGAAGTTTCTCTTCTCATGCCTCTGTCTCTCCTGTTGTTTCTCTAACCTGCTTGGAGAGCATCCATAACAGAGCCAGAGCTCCATCACCAGTTTTCCTTATTTTCTGTCTCTTGAAATACAGATAGAAATTTTTAGTTGTAACCTTTCTACACCTCTGAGAGCTGCTATTCTGTGCCTTTGTAGCCTAAGGACTTTGAATTTCATCTTTCTAAATAGATTTCTTATTTACAGCAGTGCTCTTCTCTGGATTTCCAGTCAGGCCACCTTTCCTTGATAGCGTGGGCCATATGAAAATGGGTCCCTATTTATACCTCACCAATGCCAAGCAGGGCAAGGCTACTTCATGTGTCATGCATATATTCTACGTCTGTTTATAAATCCCTGTTCAGTATTCACAACAGCATGAAATTGTTGACTCAAATTCAATTTCTGATCAACTAAAACCCTAAATCCTTTTATGCAGAAACTGTTGGTTAGCCTGTTTACATCTGTTCTTTAAAAATTATTCAACATGGCTGTTAGCAATTTTTTTTTTTTGGCAGAGCAATTCTCACAAAGTAAATATGCCTACTGAAAACATATTAACCAGAAGAATCTGAATTTCATGAGTTACATGGGCCACAACAAAATACAGAGGTATTGGCAGTTCAGACTAGAACATAATATTGTATGGTTTAACTCCATTTTCATTTCCAAGAAAAGTGTCTGTGTTTCGTAAACAGTGGCACAACAAATACAGCCTTTTGTCATGTGGAAGAGAAGCATATAGGAACTATACAGTAGTTATAGTACCTTCTTAATATGATGGAGCCTTTAGTAGGCAAGGTGTCAATTGAAGGCAGTGGGACCCTACCTCTAGAACTGCTACAACTCACCAAATGCACATGGCTGGGTTTGTCTCTTTGTTGGCAGTGAGATTTTTATTCACCTGCAGCTCAGTATTTAAATGTCTTTCAAATCTATGAAAGTTTTGCAGTGTGGTGATAATTTTATAGGAGACCTCTAATGTAGGATACTAAACAAAATTTACTATGGCTGATTTATGCATTGACTCAGACTTTCAGGGTCAAATTTTAATCTCTGCTAATTTACTTTTACTGCTTTATTTTATAATGTGTAACATTGTTCCATTTAGTAAGACTCAAATCTATTCAGAATATCAAAATAAAGAGAAAATCACTGTATTCTCCTAAGTTGAACCTGGTGGCTCTGAATGAGTTAAAAATTTACAGAGCAAGATAGTACCTACACAGCACAGATAGGGGAAGATACCAGAACAAAAAAAAAGGTAGAATGACAAGAAAATCCCCAAAACCTGAAATGCTAATGACTACTTTCTAGACTTAGTGCTGATCCAGAAAAAGAAACATTAAAACACATGAGATTTAAACTGATGTTTCCTCCCATAAAACAATTGGCATCCTCAAACCAAAGCTTCTATCACCCTAGTCAGTACAGCAATATCCTGGAACAAAGCACCTCACAATCAGCCTTGTTGCTCTTTGGGTTATGAACACAAGAAACTCACACCATAAAACACTGTTTAAAACATGCAATAAATTGCACCCAAGAGCCATTTTTGATACGTAATCCATCTTGACAAGCTTTGGGCTGACTCTGCTGGCCTATTGACCCTGCCCATAGGCAAGCATGTCTCTTTGCCACAGCTAATCTTTTCTGGACACCCCTGTCACAGCGCAGCTCCGTTTGAAACAGCTGAAAAGGTCAACGACTGTCTCTCCACTTTCAGACTGAATTTGAGTCAATTCATATCTCAGCATCCAAAGTGCTGTGATTCTCTACAGGATCCCTGCACATGCACTTTGTTCCTTTGCCATTCCTTTCCCCCACAGCTCCAGCCACCGTTTTCTTAAAGCATCTTTGGTTTCTTTATGCAATTACAAAATTTTTAATTAAAGATCTCATTCCTGCATTTTATAAAGCTATGTATGGCTTGCAGATAGCAACCAAGTACAAATTCAGAGATTAGGCTTTTTTTATTTGTCTTTTACCCAGACACAAAATATAGAACCGTGTACTACCTCTGGACGATTTTCTCAGTCTGGACCATTACGGCTGTTGCAGTCACTGGAGTAATTTCCAGACATTAGAGCAGTAGCTTGGCACCTGCTAAAGAGGACGTGAGAGGAGATCCACTGTTCAAAGAAACCTTCCTTCAAATAACTCTACTGGCTGCCCCCACAGCAGGAATAATGTCTCTCAGATGTTCTTGCTGGGTTCCTGAAAGCCAGAGCAGTCACCAGTTATTTACTGCTGCTTCCAATTGCTTGCCACTAAGGGGAAGAGAGCAAAACCAGCTATTGCTTGGGCTACAAGAGCCACCCAGGAGTACAGCACTCATGACATATTTGTAGTACATTACCTACAGGAAAGAACTGAAAGGCAAAAACTGTCTTGAATGCTCAATTTAGAACTGAGTGGAAGAGCAAGACGAAGAGCAATGGAAATCATGAAAACAGCATATATTTGCCAAGGTATCTAATAGACTATTATAGTTAATCTTATTTCCATGTCAAGTCTTACAGGTTGGTGGGCTTTCAAATCATATTGCCATTAAAGGACCTGTTTTGCCACTGAAGCAGCAGCAAAATTACCTTTAACTTCAAAGGAGGCATAAACCATTGAAGGATAAATGAAGCTTTGATCAATAATACGTAGTGTGGGAAAGAGGTGATTTTTTTCTCTTCTTGATCAATCATTGCTTTTTCATTTTTTCCCTCTGCCATGAAAATTATAGATTTCAAGACATACCTTTTTTCAAAAAATGAGGAAAAAATTACTTTCAAGATCTTTAGTTGTACATATTGAATTTCCCAAAAGTAAGGGAATTTTGAGACAACCAAATGAAAAGTGGTAACAACCTCCAACTTCAACCTTTATCAGAGTAGAGCAAATGATCTTTTCTAGTGTGCAAGTCAGTAAAACACACCTTAACTTCCTATTCTTTAAAAGATAGCAGTATTACTTCCAAAGTCACAGTGACTTAGACTGTAAAGTATGATGATCTGAGAGCCCTGAGAGGACAGCTAGGACTATAAAATTGGCCTCAGAATGGCTGAAGTACATCTGACTTCTAATTCTGTTACTTTTCCTCCCCAAGACCAATCCCTGAAACTGAATCACACTATTCTGCTTAGCTTTGACCCAAAGCTCACGAGTGTCAATGGAAAGGCACTTGGCTTGTTCATTTTCCACAGAAACTTTAATGTCTTTCATCAAAAGTCATGTACAAACAGCAATATCAACAGAGAAGTAACTTTTTGATGAACACAGTGCTCTTTTCCCCCAAATACACTGAAAAAAACTTCATTTGGGGAAAAAAAAAATTCATTCCCTGAGATTATCATTCACTCAGCAGAGTTCACACTGGAGAAGTCTCCAAGAAGATGGTTCTTGCTGCAGAGTCATTTCAAGCCTACCATCTCCCAGGCACATGCCAATAACTTGATGCAAGCAACCCACACAACTGCCTGGCATCATCCGTGGAAGCAAAGTGTAATACCTTGCTTGTAAATAGTGACAGCAAAAAATTGATAGCAAAAGCAATCAATATTATCCATCAACATAAACTACTCAAAGGTAAAATTCCCGTTTCAAACCCATGAAGTAGGTTTTACTCCTCTAAAAAAATATTACCTTGTTCCTGAAAAGGCAACACACAAAGGAATGTGAGGAAGAAATATGCATGTAAGAGTGAAGATATTTTCTTTGTGCAGGTTCTGTTTCTGGAACCTGAGAGGAAAAAAGAATGCAGTCTCTTACACACACTTCACTTGTTTTCTCTTTTCATACTCCCTAAAAATAATTTCTGGGTTTTCCCTCTCCAAAGTTCTTGAAGGAACAATCAGATAAGTAGGTTTTAACATGCACAGAATGGGCCTGGGCCCAGGGCTGCTCCCAGGGCTATTGCTATACAACAGAGAATGACACCTACGAATAAAAGTTACTGCTATCTTGCAATTTCCTGCTGTCACAAAATAATGAAGCTACTCTTAACATGATGGTTCTGCTCTAGTGAATATTCTCCCTGCTATCTGCAGCACACACAATGGATAATAGGGTATACACACACACACAACACTAACCCTTTGGCCAACATGAAGGATTTGAACTGGCAACCTCCAGACTTACACATCTGTCCTGTTTCAGTCAGAGTTTAGAGCCAAGCAGCTGAAAGTTAGCATATCCTCTGTAGATTTACACAAAGTAGGCATAGCAACCATTCACTGGAATCACACAAAAATTACCTTTTACTACCAAAAATATGTTTATTTGATCTAGAGCCTTGTTTCATACCTGAAAATAAATTAAAACACAGATGTGGTTTTTTATCACAGATGTGATAGGCTTACATTCAGCTCCAGGGCAGGTCCAAAGTTTAGAGAATAGGCTTACTATTACATGGTTCTTTCAGATTGCTCTTATCTTCCAAAGATTTTACACTTCTGATGTATCCTCTGGGCTTTTTCGGAAATCTAAAGTCCTGGGTTTGGCTGGGATAGAGTTAATTTTCCTCCAAGTAGCTGGGCACAGTTAGTTACATGTGGTTTCATGTTTGAGAACAATGTCAATAACACACTGATGTTTGGCTGTTGCTGAGCAGTGTTGACCCCAAGTCAAGGACTTCGTAGTTTCCCATGCTCTGCTAGTGAGCAGGTGCACAACTATTAAACTGTTCTTATCTCAACCCAGGAGTCTGCTCACTTTTTACCCTGCTGATTCTCTCTCCCACCCCACCAAGGAGGAGTGAGTGAGCAGATGGGGGGTTTTCATTTGCTGGCTGGGGTTAAAACACATAAGGAAGAAAAAAAGACTTGGGTTAATATTTTGCTGTAAACTTATATTCTGTAAGAAATCCTATCTTTACTAAAATTTGCCACAATGTAAAGTGAACACTTATATAATTGTGTATTATCAACTGTAGGTGCTATATAGTTATTTTATATACCCTAGTTAAACAAATAAAAAGAAACACAACACAAAACACCAAAAAAACCCCAAAACCCCCACAAACCCTAAAACACTGCCTAAACCCACATTAATAATTTGCAGTTTTCTGTAATGGTCTAGGTGAGGTTCCAGACACATGTTGGCTGACAATGGGTTTCCAAAGAGTTAACATATTGCAGCCAGAGCCCTCTCCACCAGCGACTGCTTTTCTGTTTAGTTCTATAAATGAAATTTATTAAAACCATTACATGCACAGTGATGCCACAATATCCAGAGCAAAGTTACTAAATCTAAAAGAGCTTTTATTTAATCAGGAGATAGCTAACAGATGTAATGACTGGGGGATGAGGCAGAACCTGGTTTTACATTCAGACCATGACAACATGGTTTTATCACTTTCAATAATGTAGATTCCTTATTTCTCTAAATCTATTACTTTAAATAAAACATGATCATTTCTAAAAATGTCACACTCATTACACTCAAACCCTTCTCCTCATGCATCCAATTGGAACCAAATATTTTCTTGTCTTCCAAAAACCTACTCTGGTCATTTTTTTTAAACAAGCAGCTCTATCTCCCCATCCATCTTGTCTGCACAAAGAAGGGATAACCTGCAGCTGAATTACAGAAAGCCTATTCTCCCAGTGGGATCTGAGATAAGATAGACTGCATTAACCCTAAGATTCATTTCCCAGCTAGGAATTCTCCCTAAGTCTTTTAAGAAGATCACAGGAAACAGGCTGGATAATGGTAAGAGGTCTATTGAGTGCACTTTCATCACCAGCTTTCACGAAGAGAGAAATGGTAATAAGGTCACAGAAACCTGAAATGCTGTGGGTGGCTAGAAGACATCTCTCTAAGCACGCCAGCATTTCAGCCTTGACATACGATGCAGTATAGGCCATGGCTATCCAGACATCTGGGATGCTTTCTCCACTTGAGTTTCAGATGAAAATTCTAACAGATTCATCCACTTTGCTGATCCTCCCCATATAGCTTGTTCTCTAAAAGGACTCATCAAAAAGTTATTACCTACATAGTACCTTTTTAAACTAATTGCCACTTTCAAGACAGTTAATTGAAATTTTTTAAACTTTTTATACAAGCATGGGCATTCTTACTTGTCATCTGGTACAGAGCCATCCTCTAAGCCACAAAAACCAACCAAATCTTTTGCACCATACTGTCAGTGTCCAAAAGTTCCCAAATAATTTCCACATATTAAAAAAAAACCCCACACAAGTCTTAACTTGGAGCAAAGGGATTTCAAAAACATATTTTACCTCCATAAGTTCTACCAAAGTATAGAGAATGATCAGTACACAGCACTTTAATGCAAAAATCTACAGCATAAGAAGCTGTCCTGCCCTCCCCTTTTGTTCCCTAAACCCATATATCCCATAGGAGAACACAAGCCAGAAACCCTTATTCCACTATAGCCCACAAGCCAAGTGTACTGTACATTCAGTTGATGTACTCAGCCCAAAGCAATACACTCTCTCCACATTCCACATTGCAATGAGAACATGAAGCTGCAAAGCCATCAAACTTCTTACTTCTGTTTCCCTGATCCAGCAGCTTGGTGGAATCTCAGAACAGATGGAAAGAATTACTTTGAGAAAAGGTCTCCATTTTGAAAGTGAATAGAAGGTGAAGTAATTTCCTCATTATTGTCTGTGTTGTAGTCATAATTAGCCACCATCTTCTGAAAGTAAAGACAATTCTTTGATAGGTATTTGGGAAAATCCAGTGTATTGAACAGGCTTATTTATTTCCCTAAGCCTGGATGCTAAGATGAACAAGGAAGCAGGGCTTTCAAAAAATAATATTATAAGAGGGTCTTAAACTTGAATTATCCAAAATATAAGTAGCTATTGGAAATATAGTTTATATTTAAAAAAATATACAACCCCATTTTGATGCAACGCAGATCTCAGAAAAGGAATTAAAAACCTACTTTACGAATACTGTTTGCGCCTAATTTTTATAACCAGTTACAAGACAGGCCTAAGACACTGGGTTATGGTTATTCTGAGCCATTCCTTCTCTCAACATCTCCATTTGGTTTGGACAGAATGATGGAACCAAAATTTTACTTAGCTAACTCAACCAATTGCGTGCTATATTCACATGCTCATCTTCCTGTTCAGGTCTTTTAAGAGCAACATAAACCAGATATTTAAGTTGTACACTCATTAGATAATTCACTTTTGGTTTGCTCATCTGTTTGAGTATACAGCAAAGTAATTTAAATTATCTCGAGCTTGAAGCTAATGATTTTGATTATCGCAGTCCTTACATCTGCTCTGCAGCTGTTTTTTCTACAAAATCGATAGCACCACTGATTTAGTGCCCTCTAGGTGAGCTTCAGAAAATTCTTCTACAGTTAATGTAGATGCAATTTTTCTTTGCTCCGCTCCTGACTGAGAACAGAGGAAAGGTGCAATGTCAGGACAAATCCTCTGATTCTCAGTCAGGTTGACCTCCATAACCCCGACACGGATCAGAGCAGCACAGTGAGCTGTGTGATGTGCGGCAGGCTGCTCGCAGAGGGAGCCCAGCTCTGTGGCAGCACAAGTGTAGCACAGCCCTCTCCTCATCTGCAAAGACAGGCACCGTCCCCAGGGCTGCAGCAGGGCTGGGACAAACACTGCTCCCCCTCCACTCACAAGCATTCACTGGGCACTCTCTTTGGGGACATTTTACAGCAGCACCATGCTAATAAAGAGGAATTATGTAGTGAATCGTGAAAAGTCCTCGTCTCCAAAATTCTACCTTCTGTTCCCTCTTAAGCCATTGTATAAGGGACATGTTTTAGTTTAATAAATTCAGGAAAACAAGAGCACCAAAGTGAGTGTGTGCTCTAGTTTTGTTCCTACCTTAATAAAGAAAAAAATAATTTTCCAGGAATTAACTGTGCTGCAATTTGCATATGTCTTTAAATTCAGGTGACCCTTATTTACTTCACTGCCCACTTCAATAAGTGGAATATATAATCTTTCACAACTTAAAACAAATAGCAATCAGCTTTACATCATCCCAGTAACACACACTTGTTTGGTGAAATTGAGGCTGTAAAATTCCAACTTTGCCTATGGCTAAATACAGACAAAGAATTATAAATCAGCTAATGTTGTATTCCTGTATTAATGGGAAGTTCTAGTTTTAAGAATATTTTTAATAAATATACAACAGAAAAAGTCACTAATGAGGAAGAACAGAGCACCAGACTCTCTCCCCTATCTTAGGAGTTGTAGTTTGAAAGCAGTTCAAAATATTATGTGGACTGGCTTTGGCAGGCAGATCCTGATAAAACATATCATGTTCTTGCCATGCAATCTGACGCACTGTACTTGGCAATGCCTGCCTGGCAATGGACAAGAAATAAATTAGCACAGAGGCTGAATGACCCCAATCTCACTCAAGAAATTTAGTTCCTTCATATGTGGGTTGAGGTTATTGGCAGAAATACTAGCACTCAAAATCTGCATCTGACCAACTATGTATATTATTTATGTGTATTCTAGATATTTCAAAAGAAAACATCCTCTACCATTAAAACTAGTTACCAATTCCCAATTATGCATTTATAACAAGATGCATTAATAACCTATTCTTTAATAACACTTAAAAAAACCCCAAACCACCTCTCACCTCAAAAAAAACCTAAACAGACAGAATAAAACTCACAATTTATCTACTGTTTATTGTGTAAAGTCCCTTATCATAACACATTATGTTTATTCCTCCATCTTCAGACAGCATTACCACATCATCAATCTCCACTTCCCAACTGATTAATTTAAGATTATAGGTATGCTAATCCCTGCTTCTGTTTCCTTTTTCAAACAACTAAACAAATGCCATTTATAAAAGAGACATAATTTTTGCACTCTATCTTTCATCATCATTTCCAATCCCTGTGTTAAACAACACCAAACAAGTCAGACAGTTGGCTGGGCTAATGATGTCCTGCACAGGGAGTTCAGAAAAGACAGCATGGCTTTGTAGGCCTGATCTGCAGGCGAGTGGTAGGTCCAGTGTCTTCTGAAGACAGGATTATGGATAGCCACCAAGTATTCCAGTGCTGCAATAGATTTTACATACCCTATAAATGCTGGACTACTGCTCACAGAGTTGTAAACATTGGCAAAGATGCTTTTACAGCCGTTTTGCCAGTTGCACTCTTGTATCAATGTTTGCCATAATTCATTTAAAGGATTAAAAAGAAAAACCCACACCCAAACTGTTGACATTTAGCTAGTTATTGACAAGTCTGACACCTGCTCTCACAACTAATTCCACGTGGCCACCTTTGCATAGGAGAGTCTTTAAAAGCACCATCAGAAGGGGGAAAAGGGGAGGGAAGCTTCTCTGCTACAGCCAGTCCTTTTGTTGTGAAGATTTTGACACAGACAAGGACTTCACTAGCTCTACTGGGAATTAAACAAATTGACTCTAATAGGTTTTAATGTATAATTAGCTCATTTATAAAAGATTTTACCTGATCCTCAATTTTTCAGATATGGGTCAAGATGAAGGGAGTACATCAGAACAAATCCTGCATCTGCAGAAGAATTCAGATGTTAGTTAAATGAGAAGCAAATCGATGGCCTCTAACCTCTTACAAAGATGTAAGGAGAAGTGTGTTAGAATTCAGGAGAGTTGGGAAATCACCACTCCATGTAAAGCTATTTAAAGTAGTATCAACTACACAAAGCACATGCTGTTTTTCCATTGCCAGGCTGCACTAAGTAAAGCCATGGATCACAGTCCATGGTTCACAATTTGTCACAGGTGGGTGCCATTTTACTCTCAAGGAAACATTGATATAAGCAGTTGAGCTATGGATTGATAAATGCATCCTGAGCAGAAAAAGCTGAAAGAAAATTACCACATCATATGCATCACATGACACACCGATAGGCTGAAGTTCACTGGCTAGATTAAGCTTCAGATTCAGCCTGCAAGAAACAGTTCAACAAGTCAGAGTTTATTGGCTTTGTATTAGTCTTTCACTCATTGTTGATGGAGGTAAAGTAATATATTTCAAATGAAGACTATAAATCTTGAATAGAAGAAATTGAAACAGAAAGGATGTCAGTTTAAAATACTGGAGACTTGATCTTGTTTGGTTCTTTGATAACTAAAAACATTAACCCTGGGATGCAATTTCACCATCCCGATAGTCTGCACTTCCTTTCCTTCAGCTATTTGTTTCCATTTAGAAAGGACAAAATTAAGGACTCGTATTTTTCTCATAAGAGATGCATAATCTAAAATCTGAATTGTCTTTCTGTTTCAAAAAAAGGAAAAAAATTCCACTGATTCTGATGTTGTTGCCCAATACTCTTAAAATATCTCAACAGAATGTGAAATAAGCAGTTAAAATGTGTAAATAAAGTTATATGTAAAGTAGTTATGAATCTTTTGCAAGTCACAAATCATCCTTCTCTGGGCATCTGAGTTGCTTATAAATGCACAAACACTGAGAAACACTGAGCTCCAGTGGAGACATCAGCATGTTTGCTAAAAGTTAAAAATTGACATAATTATTAATCTCAAAGGGCATTATCACATTTTTTAACATTTCTGTAGCAAGGCCAGGGCAGAAAAGTAATAAAAATACTGAACACTGATCTTCAAAAGCAGTTATACAGCTTAAGTTGCCCATGATCTTTTTGGAGCTTCTAGAGACTGATGAAGATCATGTATTGGTATAACAGGAGCCTGGCTCCTAGCTCAGGTGAGTGAGTAAAATCTACAGGCTCACACTCTAAAGTCAGCTGACAGTCAGCACATACTCCTTGTGGTATTTCAGAGAACCACAGAGGTGTGAAGCCAAATGGAATTTCAGGAAATTGTCTTTTTTTCCCCTAGTCCTGTTTCACAGCAATGAGCAGCTTTTCAAGCAGTATTTTCCACACTCAGTTTCTCAGTTGAGTAAATGTTTACTCAGATGTTATTTTCAACTGGGATGCTACTTTAACTGTGATGCAGCTCAGATTTAATACTTCAGTGGTGACATGGTCAGCCCTGCTCATCCTGAAGTGAAACAGAATGCTATATGCATCTCTGAAAATGCAATTAAGCCTCAGTGAGGCACTAGACTTTCCTAAATCATGTTTTTCTCCTTCATATTTTACAAAAGAAGATCATTGTTCCTATCGAGAGCAGACTTGTATCTCTATCGACCCAGCAGGCCTGCACAAGAAACCTAAATTGCCTCATAACCAGCTCATGACCTCAGTGCCTTTTAATTATGTGGGTTTCCCTGTGGCCTTTAGTTAACATAGACATGTGGGGCAGGAAAGGGGGACTTTACACCCCACACAGAAGGAACACAGACTGTCTATTCAAATGTACAGATCTCATATCTTACTTCTGAAACGTGTACCCTACATAAATTCAACAGTGCTCATTTTCAGGCTGCAGTGCTCTGGTTGCCAGCCAAGAACAGCCTAATTGCACCACCCCTGCTGTGGCTGCAGTACCCTGCACACACACCTAAGCACACTTGAGCCTAGGTAGCTCACACAGCAGCAGCAGGGAAAGAAACATCTGGAAGGAAAATATGTGGGCAACCAGTTGGACCAGCTCATGCTGAGCACTCTGGTGCTGCAGCACAGCCAGGATGCACAGTCAAATCCCACCTAAGGCTTCAGAAGGTCATTTACTTTCTCTCCAGATACTTTACTTCCTAATAGAAGGTGTTGGTATTTCTTTTCATTCTTGGGGTCAGAATGAAATAATTTATATATGAGAGTGAACGAGTGGATAGATAAGCCTAAAAAAAGTACTGTATTCAAATGAGAATAGTCACTAGCCACAGATGGTTTTCTGCTGAATTAGGGTAGTTTATGGCAAGTTTCACCTCTCTTCTTTCATTATTAAGGCATCTTAGCAAGTATTTACTTTTGCTGTTTAAAAATCTTTGTTTTCTTCCTCTGTATTTCCCAAGTAACATAAAGACACACATCAAATTAATATTTTCACTTTCCATAGCATTCCTCTAACAAGATTTCTGACTGCTGACTATTCTAGCTCAGTTTCATTGATATATTTTCATTCCTCTTGGAATCTTGAAGCAGAAACTTAAGAATCTAGTTTGTTTGCTTTTAAATTGACCTTATCAGCATAATTCAAGAATAGGCTTAAAGAGTTAAATAAGTCCATCAAGGTCTACAGGTAACTACCTTAAAACTGCATTAACATCAGAATTTCTCCTGTATGGCTCCTGTTTACATTTTTACAATGTAAATGAAATGTTACTCTTTAACACTTTCTGTTAGTTTGTTGGTTGTCCTGTGTTTCGGCATTTAACAGAAATTTTGTTTGGGAAAAAATCTTAGAAAATACCTTTCATGATCTAAGAGATCAAATATTGCCCCTCCTCCCCATTAGGTTGTAAGGAAGGGCGTCCATTATACCTGTCAAAATCACTGAAACACTTTTAACTTGTGTTTTTCTTGCTTTCTTTCCCAGTGTACCACGCTACTCTTGAGAGGGACTTTGGTTCCCCTGCTGTGTTTCCTGACTGGAGGATGTTCTGCCAACCATGGACAGATAGCCCCCTCTGCCAGCAAGTGGTAGAAACTCTCCCTGCATCTGAAAAAAAAAACAAACCAACCTGCAAAATCCACACCTACTTTTTAAAATGGTTTTTGAAATAAACATCAATTCTCTCAATCCTTTGAGGAGATCCTTCATTTCCAAAAAGTTCTAAAACATATTGGTTGCCTCTATTTCCCAAGCTGTGGCAACAACTCTTCTGAAAACAGAGAATTTCAGCTGTTTGTGCAAGGTAAGGTGGCTGTCACAGAGCACCAGTGGTGAAAGGATTCTTAACTTTCCCCAGTCCCAAACGCAGGCATAATATTTAAACAAAGCTGCAGACACATCAATAATGAAAATCTGGTGAACCACTTACTCTTGACTCATAGGAATGTTGAATGCAGAATATCCATTAGTTTCCTGACAACATGGATTATTTATAGGCAAGTCTGATAGCACCACCTATTATTAAGGTTGCTCAATACTTCCCATTCTATGACCCCTGGTTTCAGTCTTTTTATACCTTTGCCACCTGGGATGAATTTTGCATACTGATGCCTGTCTTCAACTGTCCTTGTTAAAAGTTCAACCCTTTCAGGAGCAAGATTATTAAGAAACACAATGTTTTTTTCATGTTTTACAGGAATCTGGGAACATTACTGAAATTTTTCATTATCTCTTACTCTAGAAGAACTTGAACTTCAGCAGAACAAAGCATATTTTTTGTTTGCCTGTAAGAAAATCTCCCAAGTGTGGCAAATTTATGAGAACAAGAAGTGGGGGAAAAAAGGCACCAACAAACAAAACACATTTTTCATATGAACAGAAAAAAGATTACCAAAAAAAACCAAACCACTGAAGACTCCATTACCAGTGAACAGTTGCTATTTATATATGAATCATTCCTTCCTAATAAGCATACATGTTCTAGCCCAAAGCTGTGGAGAAGGGGGGAAGGCTTGGTTTTCCCTCCTGGAATGGCTGATCTTTGGTGCCCAAAAGAAAAAAGTTAATGTAGTACTGGACTTGAGCACATTGCCTGAGACTGAGAGCAGAGTAGCACTACTAACACTATGCCACTGTTTTCAGTGGTGGTGTCAATTTATCCACTGGCAGAGAAAAGCCTCTCTCTTATCTGCTGCTTGTACCCTGAGCACTTCTGGGCTTTGAGTCAATTAACACTTTCTTCCAGCCTGCAACCATTATACAATTGTTGGTTTCAACTACAATAAGGAATCAAACTGCCAACAGCAACCTGAGGCTTTTTTCTGATCCTACACTGAAGAATGCTACACTAAAAATGTTCCAGATTTGATACATAAAACATGCACATGCCTAGAATCTACCCATGAAAAGCATGTCAGTCAGCCAGGTTTGCATGTCAGGCATATGTAGAAACATAAGAAATTGTTCCTGGCATAAACACTGTAGAGTACAAAACAACTAAAAGATCCAATCCATCCAGGGAAGCAAAAGGGAATGAGTTGTGATTCCTTACACAGTATTTTGATAATGAAATAAAAGTTCCAGTGCAATTGCAGCTCTGCTCTCTTCGACACCCAGAAGGAAGAAGTGATCTGTACATGTGCACTCCCCACAGAAAATGCTGAGAGAGTCAAACACCACAGCTCTCTAACAGTGACTTCAAATTGCAAAAGATATCTCCAAGGAAAACTCCAGCAAAGAAATGTGGTTAAACAGTTTTCTCTTGCTTTGTTTCTGAGAGTCAGGCAAATGGACCCAACCAGAAGAATTATACAGAAAACCACAACAGCCCCAAACACACCAAACATCTGAATAGCTTAATCAGTACATGCACGAGCAGCATGGAATAAAACCAGAGATGCAAAGGCATGTCAAGTGGTTTCTATATCACATTGAGTTGACAGAAGTCTACAGAGGAAAGACCAGCCTGCTTTCCATATTCAGAAGAGTAATCAGGACACTTTTGCAATGCCTTTACTGGCCTACTGCCTGTGTCGAAGTCATCCAGCTGTCAGAGCACCACACTGCTCCTGCTACAGCCCTTCATGGCTGCCAGCTCCTGAATTACTGGAAAATTACTTGGCAAAATGACATGGGGATAAAAGAGAGAATCCCAGAACCTTCCCCATCATAGATGAAAAGGAATATTCCATTGCTATCTATGTTCTCTGCTAAAGAAATTAACTGGCATTACTGCCAGTGCTGGTAGCTGGCATTACCTCATTTGCGTATCAGTTTTAAATAACCCTTATGCCAGATGAAAAAAGGAAATTGCTGAAGACTGCCAAAAGTGAGCTAAAGAAACCTGAAGTTTGCACGAAATGCGCACTACTGTGCTACACTTTATTGGTTGTGCTGCTTTCCCACATCCAGTTTCATTCCAAGTGGAAATTCAGTTTTCAAAATTTCCCAAGGATTTGAGAAAGCAACAGAGGTTGAAGTAGGGAATGGAACACATGCCTCAGGCAATCCAGCCTGAGCTTAGCTGTTTTAAAAAAATCTCCACAGCCAACTTAGGTTATTGAACTCAAATGGCCCAAAGAGAGATTTGATGAGTTAGTTTGGTTTAAGGCTGTGCACCAGTACTGGACTTCAGTGGAAAATGAACAATTAAATGGTGTTTCTCTTAAGAATGTACAACTGTAAGAAGATTCCACCAGCCTGTGATTTGAGCCAAACCAACCCCTTTTTAGAAGGTACTCACAACTTCTTTCGTCAGTCGTGTTGTTTTTAAAGGATTTCTACTCTATTATTTGTCACTATTTCCACTGCATTGCTGTGGAATGCCTAAGAATGTCTTAGCATCTGTAATGACTTTTTACATCTTCATCTTTGAAACTTTCTTGTGCAGTAAACAAACACAAGATCCCTGAAAATAAGTTTACACTTCTAAATGGGTCCACAGGAGGAAGTCACACATGTTTAGGCTTCTATTCCTTAGCTGATTACCAGATCCTGAACAGCAATAACGGAACATATTCATTTTATTATTCTTCAGAAAGATTTCTCTGTTTTTAAGTTTCACCCAGAAAGACCTCTGAAGTTACTGTCCTTTTGTGATGTGCTAGACAGATATGAGATGAGAGACAGGTTCTCCCAGAAAACTTAGAATCAAAACACCAGGAATGACACGGAGAAGCAGGAGTGGAAGAGAAGCAAGGGAGAATGAAAAATAAAACCATTGAAGTCAGATGAAAGTATCCTTGGTCAATGATTTTTTGCATGAGCCATTTAAGGGGAAAATATTAAATGCTGTATTTCAATAACAGTACATCTAGTCTCTTAAGTAAATATGTATCATACATTCATTATTATACCAGCACTGCACAGCTGGTATGAAACAGCATTCTAGGAAGAGAAATTGGGCATGGTAAAAAAGTTATGCTGAGCTGAGGAATTCCATGTTCCTCCTTTATGCACAAATTCTATTGTATCTTAATCTATCATATCTTACATACATACATGCTGCCACTGTAACTTCCAAGTGTTTTATCAAGCTGGTGACACAAACAAAAATTTAACAAAACTAACAAACAAACAAACAGAACCAATCAAACATAAAATCACCAACCAGAATGGCTAGATGGTCTTATTATGGACCACATTCATCTAGTACAGAAAACACAAAGTGTATAAACAGAATGGTCAAGACAAAAATCAATGAAGTCATAAGCAGAGTTTTTGTATCTTCCAAGTTACTAGCAGCCCAGAGAAGTTTTTCACAAGCTCTATGTGACACTTCTAAATCTATTTTCAGGAATATGCCTAAGCAAGGGTAGGAATTTAGCCAGGATCTCTGGAGAGGCACGGAAAAATAGAAAGGTAGCTGTGAAAGCCTACTGAGAGTGTGAAGAAGAATCCGATAGAAGGAGAGCTTCCGAATTAGCATACCCTGAAAAGTAACTTCTGTCAGATACAATATTTCCCATTTGTCTTTTATATACATAGGAAGTTTACATATTAATGTTTGCATGATGGTAAATCGGAGGACTGCTTCATTAGATTTGAAGGAGCACTTCTCCTCAGGCCAGGCCTCTGGTTTGACTCAGATTGAATTACAAAGCTAAACAGAACAGGAAGGATCTGTGCTCCTAATTCTGCTTGATAGATCACTTTGTCATTTTCAGATGCCAGATTGAAGATAGCCGCCTCTCCCTTGGCAGAGAACAGCGCTTTTAAGCTCCAGGCTATCAGAGAGAGCAAGCGCCCACAGTACGTGCACAGACTGACAGTTGCATTAAGATGTTTCCTGCTGCTTCTTTAAAAACTTATGGCAACCTGCTCATTATTAGCCTTCTGTACTTGGAGAGAGTTAAATTGGGTGAGATGAAGTGGAAGTCACAGCTGAAGGTGCTCTGGGCTGTAACACAGCAGAGTAACCACACACCTCTGCAGATGTGCTGACTGGGGAATCATCCTAGGAGAATAGGAAGCAGGTTTAGCGGAGATTATGCAGAATGAATGGGAAAAGTCTTCAGGAAATTAGTTTTTCCCATTCTTTCTGAATCGGAGGGGATCCAAAGGCACTTCATTATCATAACTGTTTCATGTCTAGTTATGGTTGTTGAAAGCTCTTCTCTTAATTTGCTGTACAACTCTCAAATCGCCGATTAAGGAAAAAAATAGACAAAATATGAAGGCAGATCTGAGAACATGTGGAGCCCATTAATGGAACAAATTCATGGCTTGTTTTCACTTATCCCTACTCAGTATTTGTAGGGGGCTTTTGCTTCCTGCAGTTTATCAGGTGCAAGCTGAGAGGATATAAACCAGACTTGAGCCAATGTACTTGTGTCTACACACAAACCTATCAGGTGAAGTAATGCAATACCATCCCCAATATGGAACTACTGAACCTCAGACATACAGCTAAAAGCCTGTGAATTCTCCCCCCTACATCCTGTTTTCTAGAATACTAAGCCACAAAAACAACTGGAGTAAAAATAACAAAGGCAGAAGGTTTCAGGAGTTTTCAGGCAGTTGGTAACAGGCTGCTATTGTGCTTTAACTGCTTGAGCAATAAGCAGGGCACAGGCCCCTAGGGCTCACTGGCAATGAAGCCTCAAATATTTCTGATACACTACTACAAAAACACGTTGCTCTCACACAGGACCTTTCCCGTAAGATACACAGAAGAGGAAGTAAGAAACTGCACAGGCCCTCTAGAGGCAAGGTTAGTGTTACTCACATTTGACAAGTTTTGTATAACGTAAAAATTATTGAAATAATCATACCTAAACCTTGAGGAATTTTCAAGCATCTCAAAGCACTTCAGAGATGAAGTCTGGCATTTCTGTAGAGAGACAGAAGCAGTTTCCTCAGGCTAAAGTCAAGAATCCAGTCATGACCACCTCTCCTCCTTGGTAAATTTTCTGGTCTGTATCCTTGATAAATCTTATTGCAAGCAAATTTGTTCACTGTGTCTTAATGAAACCTTAATTTTTCAAAATCTATTTTTAATTCCTTAAGATAATTATCATGCAACACTGGTTACCTAGGAAAATAAGGCTCATAAGAAATAAACTGCTCATATGTGGGAAACTACATCTACAAGAACTAGCACTAAGCCATATGCAGCTGCTGAAGCAAGCTCCTTCCCTTGTTCCAGTCAGACTGTTAACCAGGAATCAGATTGGGAATTTGCAACTGGGGGGCAGAAGGAAGACAGGATGAAAATCTTGCTGATCTGAAATACATTATTGGCTCCTGAAATTCCACAGGAACAGATGTAACATACAACCACTCCAGTTTAAAACTAGAAAGTAGATTCTATCCCTAACAGTGGATAGACATGAGTGGGTAAACATGAAGCAGGGTGCAGGAACTAGACAAAAAGAGAAATTGATCAAACCTACCTTCTTCTACTCCCACTTTTTCTGAATTCTCAACATTATAATAGGAGCTCAGACAGATGTTCATGACCCTGGTGGAGCCACAAGAGGCTCAGCTGACAGAGCTCACACAATGGCCAGGGTTTGGGACTAAGCATGGAAGGACAGGAGAGGCAGCATTGGCTGGGTGACCTCCAAAGGAAGAAAAAGATGGCTTTATCCTCTGCAGAGTAATTTTATTTAATTATTTCTTAATCCCTTCTTAGACATTGGAGAATCTGGGGAGAAGGTGGCTGGGGGATTTTATGGTAAAGTGTAAAGAAGAATATTAATGGAAATTCAGCCTTTCCTTACTTTAAATCATTCAGTCATTTCAAATGAGGTTAGTTGTATAAGCTAGAAAAACTGAACTAGGTGAAAAAATGTGTTCTGCCCTAATCCATCTGTGGTGATTTCAACTCCTTTGAAATACACAGTTTCATCTTCAAGAAAAAAAATACTCAGTGAGGTCAGTCAGCATCCTCTACAGGATCCTGAACTTGTGGTAAAGCATTTGAGATAAAAAGCATGAAAAGGAAGTCCCAAGTTTCAGCCTTATACTTAGCTAGCCAGATCAATCCCCACAGTGCAGATAAGTTGGTTTTGGGGTTTTTTTCTTAGCTTCTTTTGTTTTAATTAGCTTATCTGGATGGGTTTTGTAATATGGATGAACATGTGGCCACACACATTATTTCTAGCACAAAGGAGGCAATATCTAGCCAGATGTGGGGGAAGAGATACAGGCAAAGAATTATTAGTTTTCAAAAATGCAGTATCTGTTTACATATTCCAGAGATTTGTTTTGACTCAAAATGCATACAGGAAGTTTTTAGACATGTATTTTACTGAGAGATTATGGCAATTCACAGAAACACAAATCAAAAGGTAGCACCATTTCACAGATCAAGGCTAGTCCAAGCATCTCATAGACAAGTACATGACATTGGTCCCTAGGGAAGAACAATAAGGACTCTTAACAGTTTACACAACATGGTAAAAGACAGCAATTGTGTTTATTTTCCTAGTCCCCATATTTATTCAGATCACATTATCCAAAAGGAAGAGGAACCCTATGTCTGTCATAAGAAAGGTTATTCAATGATATTCAAATAAAATATAGCCATTTTTAACAACAGAGCTGTACTAACAAATTAACAGAGCAAATTAACAACAGTGCAGTTGCTGGAGAGCCAAGGAACGGAACAAGCATAAGTCCTACAGTAATCACTTAAGATATCATGAGAAAGTAGGGATTCATTGGCTATAATATTTTCAATAATTTGCTCAGTTATTCTGCAAAGAGATGCACCAAGTACTTCAGTGGAAAAGTACACATCCTTATTACAAGTTTTCTGTAATATGCTAGCACACTGGGACTTGGCACGCCTGCCTTTCTCATCTAATAAAAAAAAGGAGATGATTCACTGATAATGGAAATGATTTCTAAAGTAAATTGCAGCCTCTGCTGTGCTTTGGTATTTGCAAGCAGTAACTGGAAACTTGTTGGAGACCTACCCTGTGCATCACACTACAGCCCATAACACCACCTTGGGTCTTGAAAAGCAAGTCCTCTGGAGGCATGGTACCCCCGAGAGAATTGAATCTGATAATGGGACTCATTTTAAGAACCACCTTATCAACACCTGGGCCAGAGAACATGGCATTGAGTGGGTGTACCATATCCCTTACCATGCACCAGCAGCTGGGAAGGTAGAACGGTGCAATGGGTTGTTGAAAACCACCTTGAAGGCAATGGGTGGAGGAACTTTCAAAAACTGGGAGCAGAATCTAGCAAAGGCCACTTGGTTACTTAACACCCGAGGTTCCACTAACAGAGCTGGTCCAGCCCAATCTGAGTCCCTGCATACAGTGGATGGAGATAAGGTTCCAGTAGTGCAGGTCAGAGGCCTGTTAAGAAAGACTGTTTGGGTTAATTCNTGAATGTCACTGGCACTGTTTGTACATACACATATATATAGCTATCTATGTGTATGTATTAATGTGTGTGTAGAGTTAGAATATATTCGTTTGGGCATTGAGTCGACGATATGGGATTAGGGGCGGAATGTCTTGGAGTGACTTTATGATGTGTATCCCATATCGCCCACATATCAATCCTGTGCCTTTCTGTGCCTTTAAACTGAGTCCAAGAGGGGAGAGAAAGAAAAAACAAGCCAGACGAACTTTGTCAAAGCAGTTTTGTGCTCCAAGGTCGCTCTGGTTACTCCTCTCTCTGTTCTGCTGTGGGTAGACAGCTGCTGCTGCTGCTGCTGCTGCTGCAGAGAGGGGAGGAAGCACCTTCCTTGCTTCCCAGCCAGCTCTCAGCTCTGTTTCTTCAGAGAGAGACGGCGAGTTCAACTCCTGTGTTTCCTTGGGACTTTAGTTTCTTCTTCTTCTCTTCTGGCCTGGTTCAGAACACCAGAACATCAAACCCTCACTGGGAGACCTTCCATCAGCCTGGAGGGGGGCCCCCCACACCTACCCAGCTCTGAAGAGGGGAGAGAGAGAGAGTGACAACATCCACAGAAGGACCCTAAAATCTTCCAGGTTTCTTTCCACAGCGACAGATTTAATTATTTAGCATTTTTACTCTTTCCCTATGTGTTTGTTAAATAAATAGTTTTGTTTGTTCTTCACTTTCCTCCAAGGAAATATTTATTTTTTCCCAAACCTGGTGGGGGAGGGGTGGCTGTAATCTTCCTTCTATCAGAGGATATTTTCCTCTGAATTTGTCTCAAACTGGCACAAAACTGTTGCATTTTTGCCATGGAAGAAGATAATACTGATGTTTCATCTCAAATATATACACAGCATGTCAGTGTTAGTGAGGGCCTCCACTATACATGCACAAGCAAACACTGCACTCAAAGGTCACTACTGCTCTGCTGAGGCTGGCACAGCACTGTATTGTGCCAAAAAGGCAAGAAAATGCAACGTCCCACAAGAAGAAAGTTACCACTAGTAAAGGAAGAAAGCCTGAATGGTCACAAAGGTTGTTTTCACCTGTATTTGTCCCTATTTTGGTTTCCAGATCAATCCTTGGAACAAATTCTAGGGTTTATCTATTGTTTACAGTTAGTGTTAAAGACTTAAAGAGAGAAATTAGAAAACCAGTTCACTGTATTAAATGGAAGACATTAATTTGACTAAGTGTAAGTGAAACTGCACTTGGCAGCACTTGACAACTCCTGCACTGTCAGATGCCACAAGAGAATCCTCTGCCAAAATCCTCCAAAAAGATATTATGTTAAAAGCACTACATCACCAAAAGCTCACACTGGCAAATCATCACTCCCCCTTGAACCATCTCTGTCCCAAGGACACCTTCTGCCCAGGAAAGCTGCAGCTCTCTGTGTGTTAACCCCTTCACAGACATCACACGTTAAGCAGGAAACACACATAGTTCATAACAGGACACGTCATGCCCTTAAATTCTAGATTGTGCTTTTGCTGAATGAGCTTCATTTTAAAACACACAAAACTATAGGTTTGCAATCAGTGCAACCCCAAAATATATACAGCTTACTCATTTACTTGTGTTGAAGTTGGATCAACCTAAACACACCAGACTTGTTGAGATAAAACCTGATCCAACATCTAAGGTTTAGGAGTGATATTTTTTATGCTTCTTAAATAGAAGAATGAATCATAATTCTTGACCAGTCTGCATCTGGATTTGAATTTCACACATCTTTTAGAGTTCCAAAACAAAGCTAATGGATGCTGCTGTGACTCATATTAGCAATCACATCACATTAAAAAATTCCCTTCAAGATGGAGTGCTTGAGCTAGAGGGCAGACTGCATCCCCTGTAAACTCAATTCCTTCTTCTCTTGATGAATGTTATCACTTTCTTTACTTCAGTTTTATATCATTATATCGACCTGATCAACTCATTTTAAACCAGATCAAAACTGTGATCCATTCTTCTTATGAAACTGTGAGAATAAACATCATGAATTAAAGTCAGGCTGCATCACTTAAAACATCACCTAAACCCACAAATCCTGTTGTTCTCATTACCTTTTTCTCCTTTTCTTTCCAAGCAGTATGTTCATGAAAAATGATTTATCACAAACCAGAAGCTTGGCATACCCAAAGTTGCCCCAAATGAGCAAATGCAGTAAATCTTGTCCTGAATATAAAGTATTTTTACATTAGCAAGCATGCACACCAGCTACTGAACAGCATGAGGGAAACACAAGGCTTACCCAAAACAAAAGGTTAATCGTCCTGATCAACCTGAGTACTTGGGATTCTTTGGTCTTGTCTTTAGCACTGATTTAGTGAAAATAAGAGCCCAATTTAAATATCTGTTATACAAATATATATAATTATATACAAATAAAAATGTACAGCTTTTTCTGTTTTGCTTGAAATTATTTCTGATGCCCACCAAATGCAAGCAACAAGGTACAAAAGTTTTCCTGCATGCTAGTTTTCCTCATGCTAGTACCATGAGGATAGAAAAGAAAAACCGATGTCCTGGAAGTCAGCCCTTTGAAATGCAGGATCAGAGGACAATTTAGATTGGAGATGGCTCATGTTTGGTGGAGTTCTGAGTGTCTCTGTGGATGGAGGCTCTACCGCCTCTGTGGACAACTGGGTTGCTGCTTGGCTACTTTTTTCCCTGGGTATCTCATAGGATTTTCCCTCATTGCCATTATGTCTCTTGTCCCTCACCTGGCTCCATCTTCCCTGCACCCCTTCCCAGAGGAGATCCAGCCCTGTCACTGAGCTGAGCTAATGTCACACAGCCAGGCTGTCCCACCACCTGCATGGTTCAGGGCATCCTACAGCAACGCAGCCATGAAAGACCTCGGGAGTCAGACATTCTTCTGTGCTTTCTTTCATAGACCATCCTCACTGTCAGCACCCAACCTGGTTATAGATATTTGAATATATTAACCTTGCAAGAGTAAGAAGAATTTATCTGGCACATGCCCAGAAGTTCAAGCATATATCAGCTTCTGAATCTGAACCACTTGTCTGTATTGACACTTTTAATAAGATTTAAACTATAAAACTGGACTCTCTCCTAAGTAACCCATAAGAAATATCTTTCTAGCATCAACCATAGAACAAAGAAGTTATGATATAAATTGGCAAAAGTAGGCTAAAAATTAAACCAAATATTTCCAAACCTTTGAGAAAACATTTTATTAAAAACCTCAATTTCAAAAATTATTTAATAAAATCTATATTTATTTATCATCCTTTTTCAGGTTAGAGGGTCAGCTCTGACATTTTCTCTGAACTGCCTTTCTTATTTCTACCTCAAATTTCATTATATCACAGGAGGGCAGATTCAGACCAGATGTGACCAGGCAAAAATCAACTCACTCCTTTAGTGAAGAAGTTAAGCTGTTTCCTAGAGGACTGAATTTAGCTCCACAGGCTCTCACTGGCAAAAAAACTGATGGTGCCGTCTGCCCACTGCAGCCAGACAAAAACCATCCTACTGAGGAGACACCAAGAAACATCATATTTCCCACAGTGGGAGCAATCTCCCCTGAATCTCCACATGGTCGGCAGCGTGCCATTAAAGCCACTTAGGATAACAAGCCTTGTGTAAACAGATTATCCAACAGAAAATTTTTGTCTATATTGCTTTGTATTCTACAATGTAACATTCAAATGCTGGTTTAGTACTGCAGAAAGAGAACTAAAATCTAGAAGCAGCAAATCTAAAATCTTCAAATAAATAATGTTTACTATGGAAAATAACTTTCCAATACTTAACTCAGCTTTTGCATCTGTGACAGTATTTCATACACCTGGTATTTGACAACGAGGGAAGTACTAAGTACGTGAAAGCATCAACATAACCTAAGTGAGGATTTTGCAGAACAGGAATTCCTATAATTTTTTTCCAGCAGGAAGAAGGAAGTTACAGCTTTCCATACGCTCCCGTTGAGCGGTGAGGGAGAGGCTCTCTCCTGGCAGGCTGAGGGGTTCCCCTTAGCCCCACCAGTGCTCCCACACCAGCTCCAGTGCCCTCAGTGGGGCTTCCCAAGCCTTGCCCACCCCTCTGCTAACTGCATCCACACCAACACATCACATTGTCTCTGGGTTGCAAAGCTGCAAAGAGAAACAAACCTCTGTGAAAGCAAACAATTAAGAAGGTAGCAAACTGCTAACTTGGCAGGAAAATTGGCTGAGAAGCAGGAGGGTGGGATTTTACCTTTTGCACCTGAAAAAATATAGGCAAATCAATGCCTTCATGCTCTCTAAGTCAATCATGCCCAGCTCAACAAGAATGGATTAAAGCATACTCATATTATTGACACCCCAGAGAAGAAATCCATCTGTAGCCAGTAAAAAGCACACAAACTGAGTGTACCCTGTGTTCAAAGAGCAACACACCTGAACTAAAGCCTTAAAATTCTGAAAGCCATAAAATTAAAAAAAAAAAGCTTAAAACCCTAAAAACATAACACCAGAATTAAAATTATGAGCTACATTGAATTTTATTTTGAATTATGGTCTCCTTAAATAGATTACTTCAAATACTAGTGCCTTAAATAGACATTGCAATGTTCCTTATAGGCTGTAAAGTCATATCACTGAAAGTTTTTTTGAATAAATTCAGGTACTCAAATAAATGCAGATTAATTTTCCAACACAAGGCAAAAAAAATTTTGATCAGCATCTTTTAAATTTGCAACAACTCTGGAAATTTTTTTTGTTCACAAAGGGGAGAAATAAGATGTCATCAAAGTTTTGCTGCAATATTTTCAAAATAAAAAATTGATACATTGTTTCAAGGCCAAATTTGCTTCAGTTTTAACACCTGAAAATTACTGTAAAATATTCTTCTTTTGATTAATTATTTGAAATAAATGTCCTATTGATTTCATTGAATTTTAAATCCTTTCATGTCAATGTAATAAAGCATTTCATGGGCAAGGAGGGAAGCTCCAAAATGACTGTTTTCTAAGTATACGGGGGGGTTATTTGCTCCATATTTTACCAATTATTTTTCTTTATTCTTTCTCCCTCCCCCACCATTCAGTTTCCTTGAACTCAAGATGGCTTCTCATACACACCACCAAAAATATAGAACATGCTTAATTTTAGGTGTTAATCCAAGTAGAATCTGGAAGCGAAGCATAACAAGACTGAGTAACAGAACCAGAGGAAGCACAAAGTGCTCTCAAATGCACTCTGTAATTTCACTGATCTGCAGGACAGCAGCAAGGCCCAGGTCTATCAGCTCTCATCCAGATCACATTCTCAAATTAGGGGCAATTTTTTTTCTTTAATTTCAACAGGAACAAGTCTAGAGCTGAACGAAATTAGAAATTATGGACTTCATGTAGATAAAATTATCTAGCAGCTGTTATGTGGAAAACTATAAGATTATCGCAGTGGTACCTACTGGCCTTAAAACACTTGCATTTATTAAAACATTATCAAGAGATAAGAATTGCAGTCAAAGTCTTGGAAATTAAATTTAGACACAGCAAACATATGCTTCTTAGATGGCCTAAATGACCAGAGCTTCACAGAAGCTGAAGAAACCACACTCACATACACAGCCAGCATACACACTTTTCATATTGCAATGTCACACAAAAGATATAATTGTATAATGCATATATATACATAAGTGTATTTTATATATATAATGCTATTTGAATGTTTTCTATTCTAATAAAAAGGTACAGTACAAGCTACTGTGTTCTCTAAGATATCTGTAAGTTTACCCCAGTTTTATTTGTATGAAGAAATATGTATGAAGTATGAAGAAATATGGCATTGAAAATAAAGTTAATTTTAAAAGAAATTAGACCAGAGTTCATATATGTCCTACAAATGAAAATATGGGACAAAGAGATCCTTTTAACTACTCTCATTTCTCTAAATACCTAATAATGAGTCCTCAGACAAATTATTTGTGTATTCTACCACCCAAAGTAGAAAATCCCAATTTGCCAGCCAGGCAAATACTGTGAATACTGCGAAGTATTCACCCATGTGACAAATACTTTCAGCCACCGCTGCTGAACCCACTAAACCTGACAGTTTCCATGCTGTTCATGGTATGGAAAACATGGAAGATAATTTATTTCCTTGGACTGTCTGCATGAATTATAAATCCTTCACAGCAGGTTTTCTTTTGGACTCTTTCTCTATGACAAAATCTGCTCACATAGTAGGGTAAGACCTGCGGGACCATCCAGGGCTTCTGGGCATCAAACTGCAGCTGCTAAGATAAGGTTTGGTTACATTAATCTTCCTCATTTCAAATAATTATTGCATGTTCCTGTCAGACTGACAGGACATGGGTTCTGCAAGTCCTGTGAGCTGAATGCAATTCTTTGACAAAAAATTTTAGGAAACAAAGCCAAACATGTGCAAAGTCAACATAACACTTAACACCCAATCAAAAATTTACCAGAAACATCACAGAGAAAAGTATTCAGAGCCTGTTTAATGCAAATGGTAATCTTTCCTAGGATTAGTCCAGGCCCTTACTATCTTACATAATTTCACTGTTACCTGCCTTTTTTTCTATTCCTTTCTGTCACCATCAAGGGCAGAAGCCATGTGGCACCATTGTCATTGCCACATCATTATCTCTTGCAGCAGAAATACAGCAATAAGCAAACAAACAAATGTCCCTACTTTTTTTCTTTTCCTGACACCACCACTACAGGGGAAAGCAAAAAAAAAAAAAACCTAGAAGAGCCAAAGCAATTTAGTCCATGAATATGACTGCTATCAGTTACCACACTGGAAATGTTGTGGGAGTTTTCCTGGCCTGTTTGTAGATGTGTGTGCTTGTTTTTACAAGGTTCTCCACCAAGAACAAAACACCAGCAAGCCTTGTGTCTCCTGTAGAGTTGATTATATTAGATCATTTTATCTTACTGACAGAGGGGAGAGACAGGCTGGGCGTGATGAATGGCTATTGTTGTACCCTACCTGACCACCCTGGCGCCCACCCAGGCACGCAGCCTGATGGCAATCAGGTAGCTTGACTCATGTGATATTTGACAAAGGACAGGTCAAGATCCTCCCCATCTGTTATCAGGAAAAGCCTTCTGTCTATTTGCAGCAATACTGCAATGTTACATTTACTACTGAAAAAATGTGTGGAAATAAGAAGTGCAGTTTGCAGGTTTCTCTACTATTGTATTTACATGACTAAAAAGGAAAACTAAGCACTTGGATTGGAATAAATGGCATCTCTCTTCTGTCAGCACAGCCTAGCAAGCACATATGCTTAAAACAGACCGTGTTCTTGAGCATCCCCAACACAGAGAAATGTGAGCATCTAGTTAGCCGCCCTTATCCGTGCTCAGCTAACTAAATTATGAGCCTGCCATAAAACTTGTGTAGAACTGACTCACAGGGAAAATTTTAGAAGATACCACAGGTATTAACACAAATACAAGTGTTTAGCTGTCTGATGTATGTAGCTGCAGCTTGAAAACTCAGAAATGAGAGCACTTCTGTTGTGAGAGAAGAAATTCCAGGAACTGCAATACGGAACTGCACACAGGGAATTACTAATACATTAAAGTAAAAACCTTCTTCTACCTCTAATGATATGAAATAAAATACAGAATGATGAGCAGTAAGTGCCTCTGTAAGACCAAGCAAGATTGTAATTTTGGACCATCTAACCTGAATATCCAGAGACATCTAATCTTTTCTACTGCAGCTATAACTCCGCACCCTCATGGTAGAAGTACTATAGTACTAGACTAGATGATGCATTTCCATTCAGTCACATAACCTCTGATGTAAACTAATTACAAAAAGAACACCTTCCACAATCAGGGGTAGAGTCACATCTAGCTCATCTGTCTACTGCAGTACATTAATCCTACTCAGTATGGGAACTCAATGCTTCTAGGCAACTTCTCCTACCTTCTCCATAAAATTAGCTAAACTTTTTGCTACTCTTTCTGTGTAGGGTTCAGCATTTGTCAATTTACCAATATTAACAGCAAGAAACTTACTACAATCATTAATATCCCTTAATAATTTATTACTAAGGATAGTAATTATTTCTTTTTTCTGTAGAGAGTTACTCTTGACAGATTAGGCAGGCACATACTTTCCTACTCTTAAAGCTGGCCTTGTTGCTAGGCAGCAAACAAAAATATCATCACACACTTTGGAAGATCTCACCAAATAAATTGTCATCTTTTTGTCTTTGTTTTGACCTGACACCAATATTTTTCTGTTTCATAGCTTAGTGGGTGCTTTGGATTTATTTCATTTATAACTTGAGGCTCTTATTCTCTTCTTATTCAAGAAAGTCATATTTGCCTACTTCCTATCTCTGCAGGCTGAGGACAAAGATGATCAGCTGTGGACTTTAATTGCTAGCTAGCTCAGTCAAAAACCAATGCCTGTTCATCAGCTGCATCATGCGAAAACACAATGTCACTGGACAACTTCTGGCAAAGCTAACATCCCCACGACATACAGCAGGTTGAAGGGCACAGGACCTGAGCACAAAGTTTCTTATACAATCCCTGGGTAGACAAGATTCCAATTTTCAACCCTTGCAGGGCCAACAGATTAGTAACAGTTGGGGTTGAAAACTGGAGCTTATTGCAATCTTTAATTGCACAGATGCTTCTACAAGTTACATATTGTAGTTATACCACCCTATATGATGTAGGTGCTTATGTATGTTTTAGCAGCAACCTGGGTACTATATCATAGCAGCACTGCAGGATGACAAGTGGAGTAAATCATCTCTAGCCTGGACCTATAACACAGAGTTCTCCAGCACAGCTTTATTGCTCTTTATAAATTATTAGACAGTTAAGATACAAATACTTCTGGTGAAGTCCATAGTGATAGACAGTATGGCAATGAATTTCCTTGTCATTTGCTACTGATTGTTGTGCAGTTTGGCTCTAAGAGAGTAGCTTCAATAGTAGTCTTCAATAAAGACCTTGAACAAATGCAGAGCCTTGAAATGGGGTTTTCTTTCTTTCATTTCTGTAGTTAAAGCTGAAGTGACTCCCTGTCCTACACCAACAGAAACAGAGACATATTATTGAAAGAACTTGCCCTTTTCCATGGAATGCAAGGGTGGCTTGGTGTAACCACTGAACCCTGGACCTGTTCAAACACGGCTTTTGAATATTGGTGCAACCCTTGGCATTTGTGCTGAGTGGACTATAGGTCCTTCAGCTCTGACTAGGAATGTTCTACACCTACTTTGCACTTGGTAGGTGAATGCAAACACAGAGTGCCTAAGGCAATGGAGCAGTGCAGACTCAATACAGCTGGTAAACACACAAGATCTAAGAAACTTAGAGGGGCATGATGAAAAATGCCAAGAAAATGGGTAAAACAACTCTTGTCAATCCAAATTACTTAACAAAAAATCTTTTTGATATTATGCAATTAAAATTCATACACAACCCATAAAATCTGCTCTTAATGACCATAATCCCATGAAAAGGCAATAAAGACTCATTACACAAACCTTTCTCCTAATATTTTCTACTACAACAAAAACATAAGGCTCATGTTACATATTTTGTAAATCATTTACTACACTTTCCAAACACCCTCACGATGCAGTAAAACTGCATTCAGTACAGCAATTTCTGCAGCTAGGGACAGAAAATCACCATTTTTCAAATAATGAACTCAGGTACTAGGATTTCCCATTCATGATTATATAGAAAATAGGTAATTACAACAAACCAGGGAACAAAACATTAGTCACCTAATGCACAGTTTATCATCAAAATCTATATCAGTCTAGAACATCAGCTTTTTTTTTTTTTCTGGAAAATAGCTGTTGATGGCTAATTCCTAGAATTGAGTTGCAGTCACATAAAAGTAAAGTGGAAAAATGAAGCTTTCATATTTATTTTTGCTCAAAATCATGTCTTTTGTATTGTGTGTCTTAATCCAGAATTCAAAAAATGCTGAAGTCAAATATAGAGCTGCACAATCAGATTTATATTTCGAGTTTACTATTATTTCTTGGAACACTTCCCACCAGATAAAAAGATTTCTAATCATAGGCTCAACTAAAACGCACACATCCTCTGCTTCTGGAGTGCTTTTGGCTTTGCACTGATAGTCTGGGTCCCAAGGGAGAATCCCAGATAACTATTCCATCCTTCACAAACATTGCATCATGATGCAGCAAAAGCAAGGGTTGTCAAGAAGCTCGTGTGACAGGCAGAGGGACACAGCCACAGCCAATGACAACATAGGTAAATGTATAACCCCTTTTGCTTAACCAATAAATGTGTGTTCAAATATATCACACATTGCAGATAAATATTTATACTCAGCTTTTGAGGTGGCATATGATAATCTTGCTATATCTTGCTATGATAATATTTGATAAAATATGAATTTATGCATATTCTATCCAATGCATATTTACAATGAGCTTTCAAAATATTAATATCTAAATTATTACACCTCTAAAGTCCCTCTTTAAGAAAAATTACTTCAAAATCTCCACACAGGTTGCTTGTAGTCTGTGTTACTCACTGTAGGAGAAAAATGATCATTCATTTATGGTTCTGCCTCACATCAAAAAGTTTTAGGCCCATGACATTCACAGGCCCAAAATCTTTTCTTTCAGCAGGTTGAAGAACTGTCTAAATTCCTAAGAGGACACTTCCATGTTAATGAAAACAGCAATACAATAAATTAGAAATGAACTAGTAGATCCAGCACTGACAGGAAATAAGTGCACATGCAAATATTTAGATCTCTTAAATATTAGTCTGTGTGCTATTTCTATTCCGCAGTTATTAAGGAAGGGCTTTATCCCTTTGGCTGACATGACTCTTACTAATGCTTAAAAGCATGCTTCCTACTCCACATAGAGAAAGTAATTTGTGAGGTATTTGATAACATAAGGCACAGGAAAAGAAAAATATATTATTTGTATCATCTTTTCTGGGTATATTACACTTAGTGAAACAAAATTATTACAAGCCTAAAATCTACACAGTGCTGGTTGTAACCAAATACTCACTTTGAGGAATTTACCGGAAGGGGTATGCTTTTGAAACAATAAGATGTATAAATAGTTAGCAGACACATTATGGTACAATATTTTGGTTCATCATTTTCCATCTATTTTGTTAAAGAATCCAAATTTCTATACGGAAAAGACAAAACTGAAAAAAAAACCCATAAAAATTGCACATTTTTATTCAATTTAACATAGAGGCAAAGGAAAAAAGAGGAAAAAAATACAATGATAGAAAGACTGCTCCTGCAGGACAAGACTCTTTGATTCATCCTGTCCACACTACATAGCATCTGATGACAGGCTCTTTAACAGAGCTATAAAACATGCTAACAGTGCTATTAAGATTACTTATACCGTCTCCCAACACAGGCATAAATGTTCTTGGCACAGCCACATTTTGTACCCACCAATGCCAAATTTCAAAGAAGCTGCAGATAAGACACAAGAAGTAGAGAAACAGACAGTTGTTTGCAGCCTGGAAAAATCCAGGATGGATTCTCTGGTGAAACCTCTTCCATTGAGGAAAGACATCACCAAGTAAGGTCATATGGCACAAAGACATGTCAGCTCCTAAGAGAAACTGCTCCTTAAATGTTAGGTAGGTACCCATCTAATGGGTAGAGTTAGAGGATAATTCCTCAAAAGGCATTCTAAAGATGACTGGGGAGCTACAGGATAACCGGTAATGTACAGCTACCAGTGGATGAAAAACAAGGAGGAAAGATGTGGTTAAATCCCATCCAAGCAACAGTGGTGGATTTTTGACTGTGAACCTCAGAAGCAAGCAGAGGACATTGTTTAAATCAGAAAAGCCTTGAGGAGCTCAGAAGGACTAACAAGAACCTCCTAAGAAAACAGCAGGCAAAATGTACCTTCGGCATAGGCCCAGCTGCCAAAACTGAGAGGACACCAGCTCTTTTCCAATTACAGGTACCTACTTTAATTTCCAGAAGAAGTGACATAACACAGACTGATAGCTCAGCAAAAACCTTTCTTCTGTGTCCAGAGACAATCAAGAGGTAAAGTAAGCAATATTACAAATCAGAAAATAAGACTAGAATATCAAGTTTTGAAGAATGGAAAATTATTATTGTCTCCTAATGCTAAGTCCTCATGCTGCTTCTGGCATACCTTAGTCAAAGCAACTGCAATTACTAATCTATGCATTTCATAGTATTTGTTCAGAAACAAAAAAACCCAAAAAACAATAAAACTGAAAGTATAACAAGAAATATTTCTCTGAAAACTCTAAATAAATCCAGAGACATCAGCTGACAAAAAAAATTGAAAGGACAGTTGAACTTCAAGATCCTTTAGAACGAATAAATTTATTTGAGAAGTGCCTATTTAATGGTATACTCCCTGCCAAAGCCTTAACAAATACAAGGTTTCAGTGTACTTCATGCTTCAGACATAAGACAAAAGTAGTTCTAGAGCTTCAATGTTGTTTCTTAATGAAAATTAGTTTTTTATTCAGTTGAAATTAGCTTTAATTAACAATATAAGCTTATTAGGTTTCATCAAACCTGATGTCTGGAAATTCTACTGACTCAAAAGAAACCAAAACAAACAACAAAATACCCCCAAAGAAACAAAAAAACCCAAAGGAACATTAAATTCGCAGCATTTATATAATTTTCTCATATCCTCATGTTACACAGGTTCTGTGTAGAATTTAAAGGGATTAAAATGCATTCCAAATCTTCTCCTCTGAATAATTTCAAAGGCCAAAATGTCATATGTTCCATTCCTATGTGTACCCTAATCCTTTCTGATTCTATTTTGTCCCAGCAGAGTGCAGATGTTCTACTGAGATCTACTGCAAACAGGTCTTACAAAATATGACTATATACCATAATAAGTAATTCAATGTAAAAGAAAATTCAGATAACACATAAGATACATTGCAGATAATATCCAAGCCCAGCTTTAATCGTTTATATGAATATTATACAGCTACTGTGTTCTTTAATGGGAAGTACATTTTAACCTTGAAATAAGTGTCTTAAACTTGTCCATCTGCTCTCTTTGACTCACTCTCTGCAAACAGCAGCTCCTGATAAAAATGAAAACACGCTTTTGCTACATGACTTCCAGGAGAGTCTCTGATCAATTAGCATTTGTATTATCATTGCAGGAAGTGATATATAACCCTGGCCACTTTTTGAGCTATCTCTTGGAGAGCCTCTTATCCCTCTGTCAACTCACATTTGTCTGCTCATGAAGTTACTGGAAAGAATGACTCAACATTAATTTCAATTACAGCAGAGTGAAAGTCCATTCATAAATATTGCCTCTGACAGACTTCACTTTGCTTCTTGAAGCTGACCTTGATTAACCAGTATGCACTCTATATGCCAAAGAAAAGGAATTGAGAACTTGCAACTTTGTTTTAACTCAATACAGAGTATTTCAGGAGAAAAAAAAAGTTCACATTAAAACAATCAAAAGAAGATTTCAGAATATTAAAGCAATTTCCAGCAATCACGCCGTCTTAGTAATATCCTTTACTGTAATCACCTAAGGAGTACTGGAGATGCACTGCAGGCAAGATTTCATTCATTCTGAGGCGCATCTAATTGAATCTTAAAATACCAGTATCAGGGTTTTTTCCTTTGTGAACGCCTGCAGAAATGTATTGGATCAGGTTTCAAGTATTTATAAGTTATTCACAATATAAACATAGTTTGATGGAAGTCCAGTTATTCTAAAACAAGTTTGAAGGTATACAGTGCACCACTCCCCAAAAATATAAAAGAATTTTGAGAAGCACATATGTATACAGCACATGCTACATAGACAGAAGATTCCCGGAAAATGAACAAATAGTCTTTCTGTGTGAGACATGGGACAGCAGATGGTGAGGTTTGTTTTTCTGTAGCATTAGCATCTTTTCCCTGATTGTCATAGTGCCTCAGGCTCCTTTGAGCATTTAACAACCCAGTAAGATAAGGTGAGGAACAAACACACGGAGAGACTAAAGTCCTAACCTGAAAGTATCTAGGAGCAGAAGGATTATTGATTACTAAAGTCATGGGGGTTCAAGCTTTTTGTTCTTTTGAGAATCAGCCCTGAATGATTATCGGAAAGTTTGAGGGAATGAACTTCCACCTCTATCTTCTGTGCCAGCCTGCACAATCACCCCTTAGTTTCTTGGTTGATTTTGTCTTCATGTTTTGAAGTGCTACAGCTGCCAGAAGATGAGGCCATGTGCACTTCTTCCCAACAAAAAAATTGGGAAGACAGCTTTGGTGGAACTGTCAACAACAAAATTCACTAGACTCTATCCTAGTGTACAGGGCAGGGTAAATACTGTTCAGATAAACCATAGAAGGCAGCTTAAAAAAAAAAAAAAAGAAAAAGGAGCCACCAACTTTGAAGAGACATCCACTTTTTAAACACAAATATGACCTCAGTTACTATGCTGTCTTCATGGTTTGGCTTTTCAAGTTTATGCATGTCACAGTTAGTTATCTGAATTGGATTATGTATTGTAAACCCATCTGGTGTAGCCAGATTATAAGAAAGGGCTTCTATGCCAACCATGAGACAATCCTCTCTGCAGTCATAATGACACTGTACAGTGCTTACCTTTCTGCCCAAAATGTTCTCAGATACCTTTCAGCTGTTAAGTCCATTTCAAAATAATATATTGGTTAATTTAATTAAAACTTCAATGCAAGATGTTCTCAGGAGACTATATGAAATCACAAAAAATAGAGTGCAAGGAAAATATGCTGCTGAGCTAATTGCAAATAGATCTTAAAAGCCCTTTTTCCTAATTTAGTGATAAAATCTATTTCCCAAGCTTCTTTCAGTCAGGTGATATTTTCTGCTGAGATATGTCCTCTGTGTAAAGCCAATATTCACTAAAAGCAATTACTGGTGTTGCCAGAACAAGTGTTGAGGAGCAGTGGGAGAGCCTGCCCAGCCTGGTGCTCTCTCTGCCTTGGCCCTGGGTGTTTGCTCTGGAGGGGATTACACCCCACTGCTGCCAATGGGCTAAAGCACAGAGCATATTTTGCCTCCAGCAGCAGGAGCAGCTGTCTACCATGAACATTTAAGAAAACTGCCGATTCCAATACTTAAATAGCAAATTAAGCCATAAGACTGAATACAACCCTCCATGAAACAATGGCTTTGGCAGCACAGGCCCCGCATCCCGCTGCAGTAGTTTCCATGGCTCCGCTGGCGCGTTGCTCCTCAGAGAGCTCCCACACCTGCGCCCTCATGGCTCAGCTGACACATCCCTCCTTCCCAGCTGCCCTCCTTGGCAGTGCCCTGCTGTGCCACGAGGGCCAGCAGTTCCTCAGCACCAGAAGCCCAACACAGAGCCTTTCATGACAAGGCCCCTCCTGTGCTCTACCTTGTCACCTCTCTGCCAGGGCTTCCATACCAACCTCCCAACACCAGGCACCGTGGCTTGGCTGTAAAAGCATCAGCAGAGGCCCAGACCCGGAGCTGGGAGCAGCCTCCCCTCAAGTGGGCTGTGGTGGGAAACGCTCAAGGAGGTGAGGGCTGCAACAGGCCATGGAGTTTGCCACCGCTTGCAGCTTTGGCCACTGCTCCTTTTGGCTGGGTTGTGGGATAAGCACACAGGGGGTGCCCCATTGCAAGGAGCCGGTGAGACTTTCCTGCCTACCTAAAACTCACAGTTCTCCATCATGCGCTCTCCTCCACCACCTTTTCCCAGTCTGAAAATCAGCACCACTACTTTGCAAATAAACTCTCTTTCTTACAGACTAGAATGTAGCCAACTGAACAGAGATTTCCATTTCTAAACAGCATCTTAATGGCCCCATGGAAGCACCTTTCACTTAAGGCTGTTTGTGATCCAGCTGTCACAGGATGCCATTTGTTTTCCAGCTTTGCTCATGCTCCTAGGATGCCTATTTTATCAAGGCAGCACCCTTAAGACATTTTAGTTCATCTGCCCTTATAATATTCATGGGCAAAAATGTACAACTTATCTTTCCGTAAATACTGATTTTATTATTCTTAAACTCCTAACACAATTGCTTGCCTATTTCCCACACTTTGATCATGACCTTTTCCTGCATCTATATTAGATCCATTGTGTGTTCTGCTTTTTACAGGAAGCAGAGCTACTAACATCCTGAACATATCTCTCTTTCCAATTTTCATGCTCTTTGACTCTAACGGCCTTTCTACCAGCCAGCAGCCATACCATAGGAACAGACTATTTACCATGAAGTCTCTCAATTGACATTAGGTAATTCAACCAGACAATATAAATGCCTCTTGGAACAATTCAGCAGCTACCATGTAAATATCTTAATTAGTGAATCAGTGGAGGATTTTCCTTCACTTTAAGGGCGGCATTGGAAGGTGAATCTCTTTGGCAATGTGTTTTAAAAAGTCTGGTTACTGAGCCACAATGTTGTTTTCCCAAGAAATATGCAGTGATAAAAACAATATGCTTGCTTGGCCATACCCTTGATAAAAAAAACAAAACACAAAGCAATTAAATATTGTAATTTTCCTCTCCTCTTTCCCTAGATTGGTGCATGTCTCCTCTAGAAAATCCAGATCCCATCCCGTGCATCGCTAGTCTCAAGAAAACCACACCAATTCAGACACTTGTTTGACTTTTGTTTCCAACTGGTAAAAACCAGAAACAGAGTTAGCACTTTTCAGAGCCTTGCTGAAGCTTACCAGCATTCAGTCTTAGTCAGGAATTTATCCAAGAGAAAAACTACCAGCATCTAACAGAAGAGACATTTCACAGATGTTAGTCAATTGATTAACTGTGCAGTTGCAACGTAATAACCCCATACATGTGATTGGGGAATTGTAACTTGCAGCTCTTCAGCTGTTTGACACCGTTTATTGATTAGAAAAACAGATTGCCATTCTCAGAATTGTAACATAATATTTTAATTACTGCCATACATAACATCTGACTTTCAGGCCATTAGGATAAAATTATCCATGTAGTGACTAAGTCCTCCTCTCACCCACAGTTCCCAAAAGCTGATTTATCTGGGATGCCTAGTTAAGCATGATTCTGAGGCCTTTCCCCTCTACCAAATATCTTTTTATCTCATTTTGCTATGGGAAGACTCAATCGAAGATATTTATAAGAAGGAAAGTAGTTGGATGCTTTTTATTTCACAGTCCTTGTAGAAAGTTATAGAAAATGGAATAAAATATCTGTAACACAAATACTTTAGAGGCAGTAAACCCTACATCACTAGATTTTCCCTTTTTTATGTTATTTACAAGAATCCAACAATGATGGTCATCCCACAGTATCTGATCCTCTTTGCTACAGAAAGTAGAAATGATTCATCTTCCAGTAGATTTCAGCAATTACTAGCAATTCCATGCACAAAAGACTGCAAGAGACAGGGTTTGGAGTTTGCTTTTTCATTTTATTGACTTTTTTCCCTCCTCCTCCCCCAGGATTGTTTAATGATCTGTGTGGGGAGAACTGATAAGCGAAATTTTAACACTGAAAACAATGGACCTAATACCTCTCTAAGGAAGCTCTGCATGTCTTAAAGTGACACTTGTGCAGAATTCAATAACCCAGAACAATCCCAACGACAGTATTAGTCATTAGGTTGTGTTATAAAAGGAACATTACAACCACCCTTAAACAATACCCATATCTTTCTACAGGAAATACACACGCAAAGGGAATAGGTATTATTTCGACATTAAACTCATATCTTGCATTTAAGTTTCTTTTCTGTGACTAATCCTTCTGTTTAAGTAAAGAGATCAAGTCCAGATATATAAACAACAGTGCTTTTTTTTTGCACCAGAAAGGCAAATGGCAAATTGAGCTATCAGAAGCTAAGGCTTTCTAGCAACAAATACCTAAAGAATTTAACTAATTCCTATCATTCAGAAGGAGCAAAGACTAAGGGAAAGGAGCAAGAAAGAATCAGTGTGAGACAGTGGTTTCTAGGAATATAGCTACTTTCAACATGCGTGTAACACCCTGTGAAAAATAAGTGTGTACTGCAACTGTGAAATTCACATCACAGAGGACTTTTAAAATAACTGTGTCTTAAGAGAGAACATTTTCCATTGCTCTATTGTACCAGTAGCCAAGCAGAAACCGTTCTAAAATTTAATCCCTAAAATGTAGTGTGGATTATCATAATTTAATTCCTTAAAGGAGATGCGTGCATATGGGCATCCTATGTGAGAGGTCTCAAGGCAGCACAGGTGCACAAGTGTTACAAGTCCATATGCTGTGTATGAATAAGACATTTGAACAGTAAAGCTGATTTAAGTACGAGAATCTGAGGAGAATCTCAATTATTTTATACGTGCTAATTCCAAAAGGCATTCTCATTTGAACGTATCACGAAAGTCCATTCTCCTATTGGAAAAGTATTGCTTAGACTGACACTACTCTAAAAATAATCTCACGTGGCACATTTCTCTGAATGTGCTCTGTCACCCATCTACCAGTTTGTCCTTTAGATAATCCGTGCAACACACCGATTGCCCCACACTCTGGTGGATATTTTTTACTTGTTAAATGAGCACCCAGTGGGTGTTGTCTTAAAGTATCATAAAAAAGACTGCAGCCTGTGTTTTAACCAGTAATGTTATTCTGTGCATTTATATTCCCCCATTCTCATCTCACTTACTACCTGTAATCTCACAACAGCCATAGTCACAAAAGATGAGAATCTGGACACTGAGGAGAAGTCAAGGAAACCAAGAAATACACACAATCCGTATCAGTTTGCACTCTTCATAGCAAGGGAGATGAGCACAGAAGTTTTAGAACCACATATCAGAATTTACGAAACCTCCTGTCTCTCTTCACAGTAAAAAAAAAAAAAAAAACAAACCACCAAACAAAAAAAAACCAACCAAAAAAAAAACCCACACACAAAAAAAAACACCAAAAAAAACCCCCAAAAAACCACAAACCAAACTTAACAAAAACATAATAAAACATTTTTACTAACCTCTGCTTCCTGGTGCATTTCTGCATGAAAAAGTTTAAAGTTTCCAGGTTTGTGAGGGTTTTTTACCTTATAATTTATAAAACACAAAATGGCCTCCCTGGGCACTCCTATCATGCAGAAAGAATGTCCTCAAAACCAGGTTTATCTTTAGTGGCACTCCTCATCCAAAAAGGATGGAGGGAATTATTTTGTTTTCTTGAAGAGTATCATGAATTTTACTGGTAAAGGATTCTCTGTTACAAGCCCTTGGATTGAAGTGTATGTCCCAAGGGTGTATAAAAATCAGAAAGTGGGCAATGCTCAATGACCATGGGATGAGAACAGAGTTTAAGAAGCATACAAAGGCTGTTATATAACCTATTAATTCGACGGCTTTACAGCATTTTCTGCTCTGTTGGGTACAAATGAAAGGAAAAATTACCTATTCCAAGCCTATAAGACTCGCAATCCCTAAAAAGGCTTGGCAGAATCTATTCTGGGAGATAGTGTTCATGCAACCAAGGGGGACGGTTACTTCTCTGCTGAAAATTCCAGCTGGAATTGAAATGGAGAAATAATTCTGTTCTTTCTGGAACCAAACTCTGCTCTACCATGGTGAATTTTCAGCCACTCTCTGTGTACTTCTTGCTCACTAGAAAATGAAACTCACCAGCAGAAATTCTACTTTTGTCACTGAGATTGATTTCAGGCTGGATTCTGCTTTAAAAAGGTCTTGCTTTGCAAGTCTTTGGACTTATGTCTGTCTTCATAGAAGGCAGATGAGAAGTAACAACAGGGCAGTTTTATTACAACTAAAGCGAAGGAGCTTAGAAATAATTATATACATACAGAGAGGAACCAAACTGAATGTTCTGACCTACAATGCTGTGCTTGGTTGATCACTAAATCTTTTCTCACTAGTATAAACAAAACCACAATTACCACTCAAAAGTTTTTCCTGGTTTCGCTGGGATAGGTTTCATTTTCTTCCCAGGAACTGGCACAGTGCTTATGCCTTTTTAACACCAGATGACAACCTAGGCCCTAGCAACTGTGAGCTCATTGCCACAAATAACCTTTTTTTTCTTTTTTTTTTTAAATCAGACAAGAGCAAAACAACCTTGTGTATTGAAATGTTCCTCCCTGTAACACTTTTTCTAGGAGGGGAAGGTGATACCTGCACCATACAAGACAGGTTTCACCACGACTTATATGTGACTTCAATAAAACCTTTACAGTTTGCAGTAGCACAGACACAACAGTCTGTCAAGTTTCACAGGCTTACATATATTTGCACCTGCTAGCTAAGGTAATAAAATGCTTCCTACTTCCCAAAGAGGAGTTCACAAATCACATCATGTGAACGAACAGAGAGCTCCCTTGGGTGACTGAGCATACCAGGTATGACAGGACCCGTTTCTGTGACAAGCTCCCCAGCAGCTCTGGAACAAAGTTACCCCAACAGCCTTCTCAACACTCAGAAAGATTATATACATACACATTCAGTTTAAACATTCTCAGGATCAAGAAAGGAAATTACAAACCAGAAGAAATAAAACCAAAACTTAAGCAAAATCCACAACTCAGGCCCCAAAACGCTCATGTTTTACATGTGTTACTCTGTACCTGACAACTTGATTCCTACAATCAGTATATGAGAAGGGAGAGAACAGTATCTGGAAAATCAGAGAAATGTGCCTTACAAACGCTTTCTACATTACATTTATATTAATACTTTGAAAACTTAATTCAGCCATGCCATTAACAATATAAGATCATTTTAGTTGCTTTTACTTCAACTTTCACAATTAGTCTGATCAGGTAGCATGCAGGCATACTTGTTACAGAAGCACACTCCTTCATTTCAAGAAGTAATTGCCAATGCACTCCCCTACTCCATCAATAAAGCTTTTCCTTTTTTCCAGGCTCAATCCCTGCAGTGAAATGGCACACAGATGACAGCACTCAATTAAGTTCAGAATTAATGTAGCATGAAAGCACAGTCTTACCGAGAAGGCCAAGTGAAATTGAACAGGAAGATTGCAGGTATTTTCACCATATTTTACTGCAAATGATCACTCATTTTTCCTGCCATGGAGCAGGTCAGTAGGGCAATAGCCAATAAAGAGGACCTTTGGAAAGAAAGGGGTTACCGTGAACTCTTTAACATATCGATTCAGCTCTAGTTCTTAATATCCACCAATAAGAGAGTTGATCTATCCACCTGTGTTGTTGTCAAATAAGTTACTTCTGAGAAGAAGTTTCAATTTTCAACCACCCCTGAGGGTTATTGGATAATATGCTAAACTGTGAATAGTTTCCATAAATTTAGTTATTGGAATTGATCTCTTTCATTGCATTATGAGCTCTCTGGTAATTTAAGGACTTGTGTACATACTTACAAGCATATTTACAATATATGCATAGTTATGATATCTTTTTTTTGTGGATCAGCTAACTGACATGGTTTCTGACATTGACCTTGTCAAAAACTAAATTATGAACTGTGTTGGCTGAAAATCATTATTCCTGTCTCAAGAAAACTGACCTGGGAATGGAAGGGAAAGCAAATGTGCCTATGGTCAAAACAGTAGAGTTAAATTTTGAGAAACTGAAAAAAAAATGTAAAAAAGAACTTAAAATTGTTCTGGATAATCTTGACTCAATCGATTTAAACATATCTATCTAATGTTTATTAAATAATTCAATATAGACCGCAGAGTATATGAATATATTTTATGAATATGAAACTAGACACATTTAAAATTAAATGAATACTGGAATAACATTTCAGCTATGAGAAGTGTTTTGAAAAATGTGATGTTCAAAATAATCCTTATTTTCTATAAAGTTTTAGGTCTAACTATTCCCATTCCTTCCCCAAAAAGGTTTCATTCTTCTATTTTCAGTCAGCAAACGAGTTTGTAACAATCATCTGGCAAATCTGCAATCAGACCAGACTCGACAGTTATTACTTCTCTACATACAGGCACGTAGTAAATAGAATAACTAGAATTTCAGTATGAATTACACACAATTCTCCTTGGTTTGAACGTACTTAGGAAAATTACAGAACATGTTGATTAGCATGCTAGCATCTACAAAATCCATGAAAGAACTTCTGTCATCCCACAGTGAGTTCTGCACAATCAGTGCATCAACCCTGATTTAAAAGCGCAGATCTTTCTCAAATTTCTAAAAGGAAAAGGCTAAAGATCTTTGAGAGCACTTTTAAAGTTCAGTGTTCTCCACCTTGTCTTCCTTAGCACCTGCTCTTTCTTCAACTGCAGGGCTGTTTGGTATCTGATATCAGCTCTGTCATCTTCCCGAAGGCATTTATAGGACCTTTGAATTTCAAGCGGTACCGGGAACCTCTCTTGCTGAAATCATAGCACCATCACTTGGTTTTGTCCCCAGGGGTAAAAGAAAAATCAGTGATACCAAAAGGGAGTATAATATTTAAAAACTCTATTGAAATTTTTCAGACAGGAGCTTGTTTATCTTCACTAAAATTTCAGAGGCAGGATAATTTGAAGTGTGATGTGGTGAATTAGAGACTGACAGGTTAAAATAATTGAAAAGGAGCTCTAGTTTTTGTGTTAATTGCCTGCTGCAGGAGGGGTCCCATGCTGTGCCATGCATTGAATCGGTAAGCACAGACCCAATATTTACTATCAATCAACGTTACAAGCATTTAATGAAAAGTTTCATAATGGAAAGGTTGAGTGAGCTGAGATGGATCATTTCTATTAACCAACTCCTCTCCACAGCCTACAACTCCACTGTGCAGCAGCAGCCTCCAAATCTTTTAAAGCTCAGTTTTCTTATACTAAAAAGAGTTTCTGCAGCCCATAAAAAAACCCATTGAAAGCGAACCTTCTTGCATCTTCAGTAAGGTAGAAGAAGTGAATTGGGACAAAAGTACATCCTGTGCTTTTTGACCATAGAAAAGGGCTGAGAAAGGTACAAGGAAAAGAATGGCATAAAGCACTTGAACCTGTCAAGCCAGAAATGATTGACAATAAATTTTACATTAATCTAAGTAAAACGCCTGAACACATGACCAATATTCCTATAAAAACCATTTCCTTGGCAGAATTTACCTTGGGTTTTGTACCTGGCAAAGGGAGTAATAACAGGCCACCAAATCATTATATACCTGCTTGCTTTCCGAAATAGGAATTTGTGAAAATTTCAAATGGAAAATGAATATGAATCATGCAACTGAATTTATCCCTTACTAGAAGCCCTTTAAACTTAACTGAGAACAAGCAGGAAAACAGAAAGCCTTCAAAGCAATCTAATGTACACCAAAGTTGTATCAAGTACCCACTGACTGCAGCTTTCAAAGCAGACTGCTAGTGTCAGGCCCTGAGCCTGCACTCCATCAGACACGGCTGGAAGTTATCCACACCCACCTTATAGACAGCCTACTCTGGCAGTATGTACCTTCATGGGACACATCTCTTCTCCAGAAACTCACATTCTCTTACTCATATCCTCCATTTACTCACAGATATAATAGACAAGAAAAGGGTCCTTGAGTATAAAGTGGAGGCTGCTGGAGGGTGAGAACCTCATCCAGAGTACAGAAGGGGAAGTAAGTGTAAGCATCTAGAGAAAGCCAGAAGTCAAGCAGAAGCTCATGTCCACAAACAAGATTAACTGTGCAGCAGCTATCCTGTCTGCATTACAAATTAAATGTTTGCCTAAGCCACCTAGACCACAGAAGTTTTTGAATTATTGTCATCATATATTTTCCTCACTCTTTTTGGCAAGAGAAAAGAAACATTTGAAGGACTTACACAGACATTAGTCAAAAGATTGATACTGTCTGTTCTTGGCTAGAGTTTGTGCAATGACATTAGAAAGAATTTTTAGAAACTTGTCTGGCATTAAGGTGAATAATTGAGTGGTTAAATAAATGGTTTAAATGCTAGTCATTATTTAATAATACAATTTTATTAATACATGTATCTGAAGCAAAACAAATACAGGTCCACAGAGAATATACTAAAAAATTCCATAACCTAACCATCATTGATATTTCTAGGGACATCACTGTCATCTCTGAAATAATGTCAATGACATGAGTGAGCTATGAAAAGATGAATTGGAGTCAGTCTTTGCCAGATATTTCTCTTTCTTCATTTATTACAGAAGGAAACTCACGTAGTCCAGTCATGTTTATAATTGTTTTAAAAGGAAATAAAAAGGGAGAAAAATTTTTCAAGATACAAATGCTTAGGCTGTATTTTCATTTTTATTAAGTGTCACTAGAATGAAAAGCAAGATGGATGTACTAGTCCAGGAGAATCAAAGTGAAGGAAAAGGACGGTGTTGCTCACTGGTCCAGCAAGTCTAGAGGTAGAGTAAATTAGTTAATTAACATTTCACCTTTTTTTATGTTATTAGTAATGCAGAAAGACAGCTAAAAACATTTTTAGAAGGTTTACTGGTATATTTATCTTCACAAATATTGGATATTTGTATAAAATATCCCCAAATACATTATGAATCATTGGAAATTATTGCTTTTGGTAGTTGCATGAAATACCTAATAAAAGTTAACATACTGAAAGAATGGAGGGTGGCAGGGAGAAGACAAAAAAATAATGCCAGACACCTGCAAGTCCCTGGGTTCTTACTTGCAACTCTTCAGCAATCAATTTTGTTTCTATCACAGCCATCCTGTGGGGATCCTGGGCATGCTGATGGGGCAGACCGACTAACTGCAGCCCTGTGTTTTACTTGTCAAGAAAATTATAAAAATAAATAAAATACCATTATTTCAAACACAGACTACGAGACCAACTTAACAGTCTAAAACTTGAGCTGACGTAGCAACACCCTTACAACCAGAAGAATTATATCTCTATCTCAAAGACAGTAAGAATGGTACCAACCCCAAACATTGGGTTTCATTTCATTGCTCCTTTCTGTTCTTTGAAATCAGGACAATCAACCAGAAGTTCTGACACAGCCCCTCTGCGTGGTGGCTTCCCCTCTAATAGCTTCTACTGTGCATTTTCTACTGCAGTTTCAGGAGTGCAGTAAATGAGCTCAGTCTCAGGACAGTTACCCACATTTCCTGAAACATGGGTATTTTCAAAGCTAATAGCCAGCAGGCAGCTGCAAGGACAAAATTGGTCTGTCTGAAGCTCCTGCCAGCTCTCTAGTGGCAAATGTGAAATACTATAATTCCTCCCTGTATATTTCTGGCTATTATTTTTTTATTGGACTAGGTATAGCTGTGCCCCCAAAAAAATGGGGCTCATCAGGTAACAGAAACCAGGCAAAAGAAATAATAATTTCTGTGAAACCCTGTGGATTATTCTTGACATTATTCAAGGTTTCATGCTGCACTGCTACTTCTGCTTTGTGAAAGGCAAAGCATGGTCAACATGAATATACTCACACACAAGGTGGGAGTTCTTCTTTCCAAACCAGAAAATTCATATTTGAAGATGAAGGGGAGTGGCAGGTGCAAACTAATTGAAAATTAGAATTAAAAAATGTTGGTGCCTTTAAAATATTTTGTTTAAAATACACACATGTACACGGGAGTGGCTTTATGGTGATTCGGCCTGAACTGGTACCAGGTTTTCTGTTAAGTGTGGATAGTTACAGCAACTCTTAGAAACAAAACAAAAACGAAGGTTTCTACGATTCCCTCAACTTTGCTTTCTAACAGAGCACATCTACTGCAGGTCAGGCATGAGTCAGTGTGTTCCCGAGTACTACATGTCCTCAGCTTTTAAATGTGGTACCTTCTTGTGTTTCTAATGAAAAAAGGTCTTTGGCAGCCATGAATCCCTAAAGACTGTTGAAAAAAAGTGTATTTTTCTTCACTAGGCAAGAAGGTCTCACAATTTATCCATCTTTATCACCATATGGTCAACTTTTTCAATGCATTCTAATTAGGATGACATCCTAATTAGATCTATATCTTTAGCAGTGACTATTGTGCAGTAGGTCTGCTCACCAAGACAGCTCTCCCTAGTTTGTTTTCAGAGGAAGCTCTAAGTGCTGAGACTGAGAAAGATGTATTTCATCAGTTGAATATTTTTCAGTGTTTTTCTGGTCAATTGCCCGAAGAGAAACCAGATGCAAATCAGGGTAAGATGATACTTGCCTTTCTGACATCTTAACACGTTGCAGGGTGTGAATAGAAGTAGTGCAGTAGAATACAAGCTGTTTCTAGAGATTTCTTTTCTGAAAGCATTGTCCTCCTTTCCTGCACACATGGAGATGATGACTTTTCACAGAAAACTCTCAGATAAAGTTTTCCAGACCAGTCTCTAAGGAACTATACCTTCCTGCTAGCTCATTGCTCTGAGTTTTGAATTCATCCATTTGATTGGTGGATGGAAAGACAAAAATCAGGAGCAAAGAGAAAAAGAAAGGAAAAAGATACATCTAGGAGAATTACAATATTTAAGTCTATTCTTTATCCCTGCCTAGCTTCATCTACAACACTTGTGAGACTGGTGCTAACAATCCAAGCAGAAAGACAAGCTGCATCACTGCTAAAGCAAGGTAATTCGGATGATAGTCACTGGGCAAAGTGCTTGGCTATTCAGACCAGATTTCTAGGACTAATGCAGTGCTCCTGAAACAACCCAGCAGTTTTAATCTAGTTCTGGAGCATCAACAATACATGACAAAGCACACCCACAAAAGCTTAAGTGCAGCTTAGGCTGTCCCACAGCTTCCCACAGAGCTTCCAAGGGTGTAGTGAGCCCATTCTGTAGTTGCCTTGTGATCTAGCATTCGATGCTGATCATCAGCACAAAGAAGTCAGCAGTAATGGAAATAAAGCAATTAGATGAGGAGAGAGGCTCATACTACCTCTACAGAGTACCCCAAGAAGATTTCATGAGTGATAGTAGCCTGCCACTTCCCTTGCCAGTGCCTTGTTTTCTTACAAGAAATATGTGGATAATAAGTAAAAATATGCATGCATTTTTTGGTAGTACAGCATTTGTAATCCTACTAAACTTAGCAGCACTACTGTTGGATTTTATGAGCAAACACACTCAAAATTGTGCTATAAATAAGGGGAGGTTGAATTTTTGGTTGGATCATTTTGTTAGCTTGTCATGGCTGGGTTTTTTTAAAAAATTTACGAGGTTTCCTTTGCTTTCTACCCCCACGTCCTTGTCTAAAGTTCTTAAGTGCCATAAAAAGTATTTACATGCCTTTAAATGAACTATACATTTCACACTGCAATATTTAATCTTCCATGATATTGAGAAAATGCACCCTGTTCTTTGAAGGTAGCAGTACATCACACATGTTATTACTAGAAAAGGTCATGAAAAGATCAATACATGCCTTGTGCTTACATATCTTACTAGAGAAAATTGTCCTTTACAAGCAATATAAAAAAAAACTCCCCTAGAAAGCAGCAGAATCATAAGGAATAAAAGTGGTAATTAACAGAAGGCAGATGGAATGCCTTGAACTTTCATGGTTTGATCCTATGCAGCCTAAGAGGAGATAACAGCCAGAATAGATGCTTAACACCAAGCACAGATGTAAGCAGAGCTGACTCAGGATGGGGTGGGGATGATGATCTGCATGGTTACTTACTGAGAAGAGGATAAGAATATAAATGGTAAATTAAACAAAATTGCTCCTTCCCGATACCCCACCCATCTTTTTTTTCTAATAATGGCATAATTCCCTGCTCCTTCTAAGCACTAACTGCATCTCAGAGCAGTGAGGATTTTACCCATTCACAAAGGAACCAGATAAATAAAATTTAAAGTTGTGGTGCAAGTCTCCAGTTGGCCCAAAGTTTATTTTAATAATGTGTTGCTACTGCTGCTGTTTTATGACTTCATTTTTGGTTTGGGATAGGTGAGCATAACAGAAGCAACATTTCCCTATTGTATTCAAGGCCTTGCAAAGATTTACCATTATAGAGAACATTTAAAATCCATTCTTTTCCGTCATTTAAAATTTATCGGCCGAAATGTTCGTACTTATCACAGCTTCCTTCTTGCATGGCTTTGGCCACCATGAAATCTGCATCGTTCATGTCCTCTTCATGCACAGAAAACTGGTGTACAAAAGAAACCAAGTCTGAGATCCAAGAGGGGTTTTTGTTTTGAAAGTTGGAGTTTCTGCAGTGTAGGAACTTGAGCCAAAATTATAATCATAGGCTCATGTTCACTTACTGCCTAAACTCCTCCAATAATTTGGTTCTCAACACTTCAAATTGCCCATCTGCCTAGAGCTTGGCTTCTGTTCATGCACATCAGGGAGGTAAAGGAGACCAAAGGATCCAGAACTTTGAACTTCTCTCTTGTTAACACACATAAGGCAAAGTACTTCTAGATATTTTAATTGAGGGCCTGGCCTAGAAGACATTCCCACAGCGCACTGAATAAGTTTAACTTCATAATATAAGTAAGGTTGATTGATCAACTTCAACCCCTGTGACATTGGCCCATTCATCCATTTTTAGGATATCCTAGTAATGAGAACACTCATCCAAAAAAGAAAAAAAGCTCTTGTTCTGAATATATTCAGAAGAGACTTTATAAGACTCATCACTACAAGAATGGATTTCCTCCTACAGCTCATGAAATGCTCCCCATTCATTTTCCATTTATTCTCTTTGAATCCTGAGTCCCTTTTGAATCCCCAGAGAACAGCTCAGCGTCAGCAGGAGAGGTGGATATTACCTCCACACAAAACAGCTTCCAGTCACACACAGCACAGCTCTAGTGAGGATGGGGGACAAGGCCCTTGCCAGACAAATACAAGGAGGACAACAGTACCAACCTGCATATTGTGCACATCACTAGTCAATCCTGTTTCACAAAAGAAAACTGTTAAATAACTTAGTATTTTGCTATAGTGGTGTGGGAGTTTTGATTGAGTTGATTGGTTGGTTGGTTGTATTTGGGGGGGGTGTTTGTTTTGTTTGGTTTTTTTTTTTCTGTTTGGTTTCATCATTATTATTTAAATCGCTGCAAGATCCCCAGTTTAAAAAAAAATCCACATTTAGGGCTTCTTCTGGGATAGAAATAAGTTTTAGTGTGTAGGTGTGCATCTCATTTGGCTTACTAACTGCCTTCATAGATTAGCTCAGTAGGCAACCACCTCCATCTGTTGAATTTTGTGTCTTGCTGAGAAACCAAGGTCCCTTCTGGAATTTTGTGTGGAAAGGTTTGCACTCTCAATTTTCCTGGTTGGAAAAGAAGGGCCAAAACAATGTGCTGTTTAATTCTTGTCTCTTATTTTTTCTCAGTAAGTTATTTATCTCCTCTCACAGACTGTGGCCTGTGTGCCCTCATCCAAGACAGGGACAGCTTTCAAAACTGGTTTCAAGATTGTATACTGATTTTCAGGCATTTCCTCAGAGTACTATTGTTCTGCTCCTTCCCTGGTAGGTTCTTATACATTCTGTCCTGGGTAAGTCTTATCCTATCCCAGGCAAGAGTCTCTCACCAGATTGAGAATCAGTTCACTGTACCCAGCTGTCAGAGTTTTACTTCAGCTCCTCACCCAGATACTCGAGCAAAGAAATGGTGTTAAAGCAACTGCTCCACCTAGAAGAAGCTTTAGTCTCTGGTTGCAGATCTGCAATATTGCAGAAGGCAGAGTGCAAACACATGCCTGTGAAGGTGGCAAACATCCCTGATCCCAGCTCTGTACCTTCCAGGAATAAAAAGGATTTTTATCTCTTATTGTTTTCAAAGGAACATCACCTCCAACGCATTGTCTACAATAGATTGTTCTGCCTTTTTTATGGCTCACAACATTTAGCTAACTAATAACAGGGCATTTTCCACAGGGTGTCATTCATATCATGTACCCACCAAGTGACCAATTGTCAGCATGTAGCCCTGTTTACCTAAGCTGTTGCCTGGAAACTACTGTGCTTTTCCATTTGAAGCTCGACTTTATTGCAACACAGACAAACAATGAGATGTAACCATGTGGGCAAACAAGCAGCAGCTTGCCTTCAGTAGTTTACACCTATTGTTTCACTTCCCATAAGCAGTGATTTTTGTTAGTGAAGTAATTTTTGCCCAAGACATCACGTAATGTGACTAAAAATCAACCTATTTTTTTCAGGACTCTCTTGGAAAACAATATATAACTTCTTTTATCTTTTCTTTTGGAACCCATAGTCCTGGACTGTTTTATTGTTACAGGCTTGAGGGTTTGTTGTTCAAGTTTAAACATAGAGACACTTGAGCCAAGATAGTGTTTAAGATTAGGTACCTCTGAGACCTGTTCTGTGAGAAGTGATACAGAGTCAGCTCTTAACCTTCATTGTTCCTTTACTCTGGAAGGAGTCTGAGTGCCTCAAAATACAAATTACATTTTAGCTTTTTCTAATAATTATCTACATACACCAAGTCATAAATTAAAGCCTATGGCACTACTAAAAAACTGTATTGTTAACTACTAACTTCACCTCATGGTTGTCAGAACCAAACAGCTAGTACAGACTGAGGGGGAAATTAAAGTGAGCAACCACTCCTGATGGGAGAACAGTCCCTTCATACACTTTGGTGATTCAGAGGAAGCCAGGGGAATTTAAATTAAGTAAAATATTGATTTTTAACTTCCATCATTTCTTCGTCTTTGTAGCAACTCACTGCACCCTAGACACAGATTTTCTTAGGCACTGAATAGGCGCAAACAATTGCCTTTTTTGTGTTCCTCACCTCAGCACATCAGACACTGAAAGCAATAGAGAATCAATAACAACTGTATATAACTTTCCTGCTGAACACAAGTGCCTGGGCTGGAGGTTTCCTTCTGATCCAAGCATCAGGCTGAGACCTTCACCTATGCAGAGATCTGTAACTCCCCAACACTTTGAAATGCAATCTCCCTACCAGAGACTAACGATAGAGAGGTTGCAATGACTATGCCCCAGGCTAGTCAAGGTAGTCTCCATTTTATTACATATAGATATGGACAGATAAAACTTGGCAAAATACTTTTCTCCTAAACCTGATTAAATAGATTTTATTAAGTTTCCTTCATCTTTCTGGGTTACAAACCTCAGTCTGGATTATTATACAATTTCAGGCTGCTAGGAAAGAAGATTCACCAGATGCAGTGGAGATGAACCTTCCTTGCATCTGCATTAGACCTCTCCAGTCACTCTAACTTTTCCATTTGCTTCAGTTATGTAACCACTCTTGAAATAACACATGGATTTAGTATAGAAGTTCAGTTGCTCACACTGTGTTTGAAAGTTGAGCACAATCATTACCTTGAAATACCTCAGCAATAATTCTAGCTAATTCTCTAAGAGGTGCAAATAAATACTCTATCAAGATACGGTCACTCTAACAACTCACATACCTAAGTCTATGTCTTTGTTTAGGGTTACATTGACTGACAAGCCTGTTTAGGGTGTACACAGAATACGTGTGCCTACAATGAGTCCATATACTTTATTACACTCTATACAGGTGCCTTGAACTATGTGAAAGTGAGCTAAATGTGCAAATTTCATTGTCTTGTTCTCAGAGCAAGTTTATGCTGTTAAACCAGCACATCCGGTCAATATTTAATTTAGAGCAGACAACAACACAGAGCAGACTGATTATTTGCCCAATGGTTGTAGGCAATTATGTACAAAATACTACAGCATGAAGACGGTGGAAAAAAATACAAATATCATCCCTTTCAAAGCAGAGAGTTTCATTTCTTGCTTGTCTGACTGAACAACTAACCAAAAAAATTTTAAATCAATACACATAAAGAAAAATTACCAACTTGTGAACAAGCACTATCTCCAGTACTTGCTAAAAATGTCTGCAGCCATGCTGTGCTTATACCACATACAACTTCAAGTGTGTGGATCTCAAAGAAAATATTAACTGTGAAAATATCATCTGAATTACTTTAGTTAAAGTATGCAAAAACTATAGAATGTTTTTTGAGCTTATTTTTAAAAACAAAAACCAAAACAAGCTGCAGTTCTGTATGTACCTAAAAAAAATTGAGAAATTCATATTGAATGTTCCTAGTATTCCATATGGATTAGTAAACAAGGCTGAGAATAAGCCCAAGAGTAACATGAATGAGGCACTTTGCGGGAAAGTGCAACAAATACATTAGCAAATATTTTAGTGCTTATTTCACTAATGGTCAGGAAAGCATGGTAAAATGGCTTTTGAAATATTCTACTGATATTCCTTGAAAACATAGTCCTGACAAAAGAAGTTTTGTTTTTCAAAGGTTTCTCCATGAGCATTTCTTTCTTCCCCTCATTTTTCCCCCTTGTTGTCTACCCATCACTTTTTCCTCAGAAGAATCCCCTGATATCTACTAATGTACTTTCTTTCCCAGACACATTCACATACACTCTCACTCCCTCTATTTGTTCTGAGACACAAAGGATAGCCTGCATATTAGCCAAAATTATCAGTTACAGCTAACAAGTTTTGACTGGTATAAAAGACTTCAAGTTTCAGAAAGTGGCAGAGTGTGCAGACTAATTCAACGTTAAAATATTCAAAATTGGCCCACCAAAGAGGTACAAAATAACAAAAACTCAACTTCTAAGGGATCTTCATTCTCCCATTGTCTTCCATTACACATTTTGCAAACAAAATTTGTCAGGTTTAACATGCTCCCTCCACCCCCAGCACAAGACAACTTTACTTAAGAATCCAATTTGTCTGCCATTCATCAATGCCCTCCACGTGAACCTCATGGCATCACAGAGACATTTCTATCCCCTGCATTCACAGTGCTGGAGTCTCTTGAGCCAACAAACTGTCAAATTAGTGCCAACTCATGACAGCTTTATGATATGTAATCTTGTTCACCAGCAAATGGTCTGAGACCCCCTGCTTGCTACTGCTGTCATACAAGAAATGCTTTTTTCGTGTGTCTCTGATATATTTATATTTTGAAAGCAGATCCCAGCTGGGAAAGTAGTGGTTTTGCCTCACAAAAATCTTTCATAAGCACACTTAGCTGCTCTCTCCATGTGTTACTTAAAAAGCAGCTTTTAGGATTTTGCTTGAAAGATTATGTTAGGAAACAGGAAATTAATTAAATATTAATTTAAAATGTACTTTGTCCTGCTGATTCAATACACTTACTCACCTAGCAAGTAAAAAATCCTTACTCCTTCAGCATTCAGTCACAACTGACACAGAGAAAAAAAATCATCCTATCAGGGCTCTGTGGGCTGTAAAGTCCACATATCAAAAACTGAGGTGCAGATAAACCAAGTTTATTTAAACATATTCACAAAGAGGAAAATTCACGGGGATACATGCCTTAGGGTTTCAAGAGATAAACAGTGCACAACAGAACACCATGATGAAGTTAGGAAAGTAACATGTACCTCTCTTACATGGAGTTCTTTGAGACAGGAAATTAGTCTTTCCTTTATGTAACTTTATAATAACCTTGTTCTAGTCATTATAGTATAAAACAACACCAGTACACCAAGCTAATTTTTTTAAAAGTATCCTGAAATAATCAGCTTTTACATCCCTCTTCGTATAAATGATGGTAGCTGCCTGCATTTATTTCTTAATTGGTGGCACAACTAACCACAAGAATTAGCCAAAGGGAAAAATTTGTGTGTGAGAAATGCTTAAAAGCAAGAATGCTATTTTCAATTTGCTTCATTTATAATTTAAAAGAAATAAAGGGTGCAATCCTGCAAAGATCCCATACAAAGCACCCTAGTAAAGTCAGTGAAAACACAAAGATTTATGGAAACAAGCCCTAAAAACAGGGGAAAAAAACCCAAAAAACCCAAGGGGGGACACACACACAAATGGGAAATATCAGCGATGACTTTCACTTGAAAAACTTAGTTCTACAGTCTTATCTTCCAAAAGCTCCAAGTGTAACAGAATTGTGCTAGAAAACAGACTAATTGTCCTCTAGTGCCTATTCCTCTGGTCTAGAGAACAGCAGAAAACATTAGTGCTTTTGCTTAAGAAAATCTATTCATAGGTGAAGGTATGGTACTTCAGGATGTAGTAGGGAAGGTATAGTACTTTCTTATATGGCTGGTTTTAAAGCTCAGCAATTAACAGAAGAGAAGAATCTGCAGCTCATCCCATTTCAGCTTTAGTTTATTAGAAAATGTTGCTTGTTCCTGTATTCTGGCCAACTAGTGCTGTGTCACACAGTCTGATAGCACTTCGGTATCAACAGAAAATGGCAGCAAGTAAGCAAATTTTCATCCTATATCAAGCCATACAAATTAATCAATTCAAAAGTACAAAGCCCACAGTTCTTCCATTCTTGCTCTTTCAGGAAGTGAAAATACCCATATGAATGATGATAGAATTTTGCAAAATAATTTGTCCACTGGAGTTTCAACTGGCAGAACCATTGCAAGATTCTAGTTGGAAAGACAAAAACCTCAGAAGATGTTTAAGGATACTTTAGTCCTTAAGGCATTTTCTGCCTTCAGATGAGAATTTTTAGATCATGAAGAAAAGAAGATTATATTGCCTGTGTAGTTGTTCATACTAACGTGACTTTTAACTATTTGAATTAATTTTATCAAGCAAAATCTCAGATTCATTTGGGTTCATCTAGCCAGGGACTTCAGTGCAGCTAGGAGTTTGCTGTGTTGTAAGAATCACGAGCACTGTGCCCTAAACCCAGGCAATACAGTCAGTGGGTTCTGCCTGCCATCTGCCTGCCTACGAGCAGCTAAGAAATGCTACTTGGTCTTTCCTGTCACACACCAACAATCCATCTTTCCCTTTTACCTGCCATCTAATCAGAAACAGAGAAGTGACCTTTCCACTTGCAAGTTAACATGTTAGAATTGCTGCTCACTTCACAGAAGGACAGCCAGAGAATTGAGCAAATACACGGTCTACAAATGCATTTCAATGACGCAAGGCAGAAAGTCAAGCAGAAAGATGGGTTTTTAGTCTTTTTTTTTTTCAGAGAAGTCTTATGCTGCAAATGACATAAATCCCCTTCTCTCTTTCCTCAGTATTAGCACACAGAAAGGCACCTTTCCTCCTTAGTGCCAGTTTTCAGTCTAAACAGAGCTGAGGAAGAGAGGCGACCAAGCTTCTTGGCACAATAAAAAATGAAAGTCAATCTCTGGTGTGCCTGCTGAGATGTATCCTTTCACCCTCATTCTGTGTCCAAAGCAGATAAAAGGGTATTGCAGTGTATCCAATATACAGTATAGCTTGTATTTATAAATAATAAATATACACAAGTATACCTATAAAATATGCTTATTCATTCCATGAATGCTGCTGCTACGAAGTTGAATAAAGAGTCACCTGAGTACAGGCTCTAGCAATGAACATCTCAATTGTATAGCTGAGCTTGAACCTTTCCGGGCATGATCCCAAGCTGATGAAGTTACATGATTACAAGTTGGAATACTTGTGTTTGTAGTCAAGGGAAAACTGTGCAGACCTCAGTATGAAATGTACTCAACCTTTAATGCTCACGACAGTTAAAAACAGTGACATTCACAACTGTCGCTGTCAACTGACAAATTCTAAGAAGGAATGGATCATTATGGCAGCTTTTGAAGAAATGTACTCTAGAAACCCTTCAAATCCCTGTCTGCTAGACAGGCAGTAATCACAATATGGTGTGCTCGTGCTGGGGAGCCACCTGAGAATGACTCCTGAGAACAATCTGTATTTATCACAATTGCCAGCCTTAATTATATTTTCAGTTTATATGCCTTGGGTCCTGAGAACAAGTAGATTGCTTTCATGGAGAAATCAGTTCTGCAGGGAAGTCAGATCAATAAATCTCTCGAAATGTGCACAGTTTCTCGCTAATTTTCCATTGCTTACTATCAATAGAGGAGCATTAGGCAGCCTGCCTTTCCTTGATCAAGCATGTCATTAACTGCCCCTAAAAGAAGGGATCTGCTGTGCTGTACCAGACACGCTGTCCTCTAGAGGATAAGAAAGAGCCAGCATTCCAAGCGTCACTTGACCACTTAGGACTGAATTTGCATTCAGGCTTCACATAAAGCAAGAACTGAAAACATTACTTTTAAATAAAGAAGAGTATGACTCTAATTCATACTTCATTTCATGGAAGGGCATTAAAATTAATTCTCACCCCAGAGCTAAAGCTTCACATGTGTTTTCAAAAAGTACTGTTCAGTATTAATAACGGATGCTCTATTCAACTAATCCTTCACATATCCCGTCATTTGTTTTGGCTTTCAAGTTTGCTGTTCTTAATGGGTTCTTTTTCCAAATAATGCACATCATCATAGATGCTGTATCATTGCAACAGACGGATGTGTCTCTCTTCCTCCCCCTACACACACATTTTCTGATGTGCCTTTCCAACCTACTACCAGACTGTTAAAACCATATCCTATCCACACACCAAAATCATTGTATTTGAACCACAATGTACTGTACCCGTAGGTGAACTGTGAGTTAAAAGTGAGCATCATTTCATAGATAAAATATTAGAAGAAGACACACAAGACACACTGCATTTAATTGCAGGCTCAGCCAGGATTCCCTACAGCCTTAGGTAAAATCCATAATCCTTGAGACAGACCTTTCTGATCTGTAAAATGAGAATAGTTACATTGTCCACAAGTTTGTTTTATTTTTGAGAAATTTTGAGGCTTACTGTTCTGTACTTGCTGTTGTTCAATATTTAACATCTCAGAACACCGATAGGGATCTCTGAACATTTCAAGGAAGAATAAAAAGAAAAGCAGAAAATAATCCTCATAAGTCAGGCTGTTTCTTTTTTCATGCATATATATTTATAGAAAAACTTTCTTTGCCAGAAACGGGATACAACCTCTTTGACACAATTAGATAGGAAGAATCAAAGCTCATCTGACAATTCCCTTCATGAAAAGATTAGAGCCATGGCTGGAGGTAGGATCATCTCTTTCTCCTTTTCACTGACAAAATCTGTGATAAATTGCTATTTATTGCTCATTCTCTCTCTGTGAGCAATTCTGTAGGTGTTGCTTGATTTTATATAGCTATATATATTGCTATAGGTATCTATAAAGGCATACAAAAATCAAACAACAATCAATCAAATCAAACTCCAGCGAAACATGGCACCAATGCTTGGCAGACTACATATTATATGCTCAATGAAGAAACCACAGGATGAAGTTCTCTATCACTGACTTCTACAGCAGACTAGACCATAATGGTCCCTGATATCTTCAAAATATACTCCTCAAATTTGAAAATAAAATGACCCACAACAAAACCAGCAACCCAGAAAAACAAGATACACACAAATAAATATATCACAATAAAAAACAAATATAACCATAAAAAAACCACACCCACTCCCCACACCCGACTCATTTTCCCATTCTGTAGTTCTATGTAAGAGTTTAGTTGGCTTGGGGGGGAGTGAACATCATCTTAGTTAAAATAAATTGAGTTTTCATCTTGGAGAACTTTTAAAGCGCATAATCTACAGCATTCAGACATGAAAACTGTCTAGCACACATGCCCTGACTATCTGCTGTGCTTTCCAAGCTTAGATATAAGAGTTTAGTCCCTCCCTTGTTTCTCAGGTCAGAAAGGGCTAACAGTACTTCAAAAGATAGCTCATAGTCTCAGCTGGATAAGTTTTTCACTGTGGGGGGAATTACAGTCCCAAAGGAAGCTCCTTTCTTCTATTAAAAGGAGAAATTTTGGCTGCTGAGGGAGGCAGAGCTGTGGGAGAAGGTTTTTAATGAACTCAAGTAGAAATTGTGTGAATTAACAGCTGCATCACCGGATCGGGAGTCAGGAGATATGTGCTCTATTCCTGGCTTTGTGACCTCAGGCAGATCGGTTCTGCTTAATAATTACTGCACTGCAAGTAATTGGTAGCCAAAAAATCATGTAATGTAATACTCATACAGTACTGTCATCCACTTTTTGTTGCTTTCAGTTTAGCAGCAAATGAGACAGGAGATGTGTCAGAGTACCAGTCAAACAGGACGGGGGAGCAGACAGACGCTCCACGAGCTTTTAATTATTTATTTTATTCAGGCATCAGCCTCATGCACACCAGAGATGTACATGGCTCACGTCTGCTGAGATCCCAAAGATCTTAGAGATACAGAACATTCTTAAAGGCTTTTCAACCAATAGCAAGTTTCTAAAGTTTTACAGACAAGCGTTCTAACCAGTTACTTAAAAGCACACGTATACCTGTTACAAACAATACTTGCTTGTATGCTTGTAATAACAATGCACAATATTCCATTCTTTAGCTTAAAACTTCAGTGTCCTTGCTAAGCAATTTTTCTGCAGCCTCAATACTTCTCTGAGCCAAATCTAGGAACACTAACCCTTGTTCTAATGTCCTTGCAGTCTAGATTATTGTATCTTCTTCTACATTCTGATTTTGCAGTTGCAGCTGAACCTAAAACCTTTGCTTCGTTTCTGAAACCTGCTTTTCTCACTCAAACTAAAAGCATTCTCACCTTTTGCATTTCCTACAATTCCCCCTTCTCTGTTCGACTAAAAAGAAACTCTTTTAACTTTGTCGCTTACTGACTACCTTGCGTTACGAAGCTCCTAGGCTCAGAGGCACTTTTGCTTACTCTAAGTATTGCTATTTTACATCACAGCAATCTTAATGCTGTGGAACGTCAGGTCCATTTTAAGAGTGAAAGTCAAATCGGTGTTAGTTGCAGTGTATGGTTTAAATAAGTCTCGTCCGTTCTAAGGCCTTAATTCAAAGCTTTCTTCTACATTTACATTTACATCTGTAGTTTTTGTAAGATTCTGAGAACTTTTTGTGAACTTACCTTCCTGCACAGGAAATACTTCTTTGAAAGATTTGTCTATCATTCGTCTCATACACTGAAGTAAACAAGGTAAAATCACTAGTATCAATACTAACATCATCAGTGTATATATACCTATTTTGCAAAGTTCTTTCAGCCACGGTGCAGAGCTCTATCTTTCAAATAAATCATCTATCTAGGATCCATTGTCCCTTTGAATTTGAGACGTTAGATCTTTCCCTTATAGAGCTTGAAACTTCAGTGTCTTTGCTAAGCACATTTTCTGCAGCCTCAATACTTCTCTGAGCCAAATCTAGGAACACTAACCCTTGTTCTAATGTCCTTGCAGTCTAGATTATTGTATCTTCTTCTACATTCTGATTTTACAGTTGCAACTGAACCTAAAATCTTTGCTTTGTTTCTGAAACCTGCTTTTCTAACTCAAACTAAAAGCATTCTCACCTTTTACATTTCCCACAGAGATGTCCTAGCCCTTCTGAAGAGATAAACCCAGGACCTGGTTTGCAGAGTGCCACATACGTGTACAGTGTGGAGCAAAGACTGAACAGGCAGGCAGCAAGTGAGAATGACATCCAAGAAGTATGGTTGCCCTAGACTTACTGACAAAGCAAGGAGTAACAGCCAGGCAGCAACTACCATCCCCTCCAACTTGATCTTTTGAAAAAAAGTCATCAGAATTGCAGAAAAAAATGAAAGAGTTACATATTTTAAAAATAATAAACAAAAAAACTAACCAAAAAAACCCCCAAACAACCAAAAAATAAAACAAAAAACCCCAAACAAACAAAAAACAAGCTAGAAATCATCAAGCATTTTAACACACAAGCTAAATAAAGTTACAGGACTGTCTAGGACTTTGCTGGTTACAGTGTCAAGCATATTTAATGAAACCAGTGAAATATAAAAAATTGTACAACGGGTCATATCTTGGCTTCTGAAAGCAGCATGGATGGCTTAAAGTTTGGAAGGGTGGGAGGATTATTAGTTCTCTAAACACTCTTTTATTACAAGGCTATACATCACTTTGCTATGTACGATAAAACAAAGACTATATCCCAAAGACTAATACAATTTAGAAAGGCATTATGCATCCTCTTCCCTTCTGGTTTTGCAGAGTCTTCCCCCATCTGGTATGAACTCAGTCAACTTGTCTCTTCACATTATCTTCAAGCTGCCTCTAAACTTTCATTGCACCCTGAATATGAGATTTCTGTTCTCAATCTGTCCCTTAACCAGTAAAGTTTCTAGGTGTACTGTCAATATTTTCCCTGGGTCAGGTCAATATTTCATCTCTTGGCTTTCTTCATAAATGAAATTAATACTGCAGCAAGAAAAAGCCCTCTGAGTTTTATCAGTTTCAAAACATAAGCTCAAAAAGGAAGCCTCAGGTGTCTTTTGAAAATGGAAGGAAAATATCCCAGCTCTGAACTTTAGACAATGACTTTAGTTTTTATTATCTACTTATACTTACAAATAAAAAAATTATTGTATCTAGTACTCTTCAGAAAGCCACCCCTAAGTATTTGGAGACATTAATCTAATTTGCTGCAAATTTAAAATTTACATATGTTTGAGCTTTCTTTCCTCTTTCTACATAAATTTGTGTGGCTATAGAACTCAATATCCCAAAAGACTGTTACAGCATAAATTCTTCATCAAAAGAACTACCCAAAGGCAGCATCCCCTGGAGCAGCTGACCTGCAGCTGCTTTAACAGGTGTTTACTGCAGTGCTCATGTACAGTGTCCAGTTTGCCACGGTGAAAGTAAAAATGTGAAACAAAAAGCCCACATAGCATTTTTCAACTCCCTTTGCTATCCAGGAAAAGGTGAAATGTCCTGCTGTGGGGTAACAGAGCCGTACAGCTGAAGCTCAGTGGACAGGAGTGGCCTCAGACACGATGGGCTCTGACTTGGCAAGCTCAGAGCTGGGAGTCTCAGCACTGTGACAGCACACACACTCAAACAGGCTGGATCTGTGCACCCCAGGATCAAAGGCAAAACCCTCGTGGTCCGAAGCCCTCTTCTCTACAAACACATCATCAGCTTCAACACCTAATAAACATTAGGTTAAATCCAGCAGCGTGAGGACAACACCTTTGTAAAAGGCTTTTCAGCTCCAGCCCAGTAAAATCAGATTGGTATAAAAAAAATTTCAGTTTTTAACTTAGCTGAGCATTCAGGAACAATTACACTTATAAAGTACTCAAACTATTAATTCGTAGAAGTCTTCTATTTGGTTGCCAGTATAAACACATCTTTCCTCCATTCCTTTTCTAGTATTTATCACCAACACACAACCATACTCCACACAAAATTACTGAAAAGCTGTGAGAAAAAAGAGTATGTTTAGAAGAGATACATTTTGTTTCTGCAATCAAGAAGCATTATAATGGAGTTTCAAAAGACTGATTTTTTTCAATTATTATTTTGTGGGAATGAATGTAAACTGTTTTGTACTTTTTCTACACTTCTTGTCTGTATTTGTATGAACTTTGTTGAAAGAAATCAGTCTTTTCTAAAAATCTAGAAAGGTTAAATCCCTATCCCAATAAGAAAATAAAAACATTAAGAAAATGCTAGAACAGACAGGTCATGTGTGCTTTCTTCTACCTCGAGTGTAACACCAGCAGGTTCTAGGCAATGGAAATTCTCCAATCCCATATTACTCAAGAAGTATTTCCAAGAATTACGTGAACCTCTACCACTTGTCCAGCAACATGGAAAAACGAATCATAATCGGTAAAGCACAGCATCCTGGTACAGTGACCAAAGGCAGTGAGAGCAAACATCAGCAGGTGGAAGCCAGGCATAGCCAGGAGAGCCTCACACCAAAGGCTTTGCCTGTGGCATAAGCCAGGCTCAGCTGCCCTTCCTGCCTCTGACCATTCTTCCCCTCTTATGTCATTTCATACCATGAAATTCCTTCCCAGAACACAGAATAAAAAGATTCTCTCTGTTGGCCCCTCTTGCACTTTAATCCTGCAGACCAGAGACACACTTGGGCAGGTAGATATTCTGAGGTTGTTATTGCTCCCTTTGTTTTGCTTACTTGTGAAGCATGGAACCAGTGTTCAGTTATATCTCATAGAATAAAAACACCTGGCTCAAATGCCTGCTCAAACATCAGTCAAAATACAAATTACTAGTATAGAACCTCTGCAAGGAGTATTTCTAGATCTACTTCCCAGTGCCTGGCAGGTAACAAGACTCTTTCCACAGAATGAAGCCAGCCTAACTTCCCTCATTGCTTTGAGGAAGGCTGGATCACAGGATGAGGAAACAGGAGCCACAGGAAGACCCATCTCCAGGCAGTACCCCATGTGCAGCAGTGGCCAAAGAGCCTCTGGGCATCCTGGGCTGCCAGTATCTCCTGCTGCAGGATGGGCAGCAGCTGGACAATGCCCCATCGGACACCGGAGAAGGAGAGTTCCCATAACAGCAGTATCTGGGGGAAGAAATTGTCTGCTTAAGTGTGTACAAACCCAATTTCCTTCCTGATGTCCTGTCCTTTCCTCCCTTCAATAAGGCACCGCTTGATTATGTTACTTGGCAAAGAGCAGTTTGTTCAACACAAGGGTAATTCGTTTAAATTTTTTTGTGTAGGAGCTTAAATTTGTATTTGTAAGTGACCTCTAAAGGGTCCTTGTTGCTGTCAACAGTACCCTAGCAGGAAGTCAGAGTGCAGTTCAGTTTGCAATAAGCAAACCGATGCTGCTTACTTACTGTACATACATCTAGTAACCAGACAGCTACTGCTCCCAGTTGCAGGGTAGCAGGGGAAAAACTCTGATCTTCAGCTGCCAATTCAAGAAAAAAAAATTTAAATGTATCAACAAAAATTTCCCCCTTTCTTAACACAGGAGGGAGAAAAAGCACACTTGCCTTGCCACGGCACTCCTCCTCAGACCAAGAAAGCAGTCAGGCTACAGTAAGATTAGCGATTCCTGAACTACTGCTCTTAAAAATACAGGCCCTTTGCCTCTAGGGACCCTGTTCTTGTGCTTCCAACAGAAGACTTCCTAACAGAAGAGGAAGTCTGACATCTTAATTTCTTTCCATTAATGAAATACTGCTGAGGGTAAACATCTTTTAACAGAAATTATCTGTTATCACCAGCATGACTGAACATCATAAAAGAAAGCCAAATATTGTGTCCTGTAGCAAATCACATGTATTTGTGCTAACACATAATGGAGATAATTTAGGAAGAGAGAGAGAGGATTTAAAACAATTTGCACAAAAATCTAGCAAAGTAACAATCAGCAATAAATCAGCTGTCATCCACCTCTCAAGATTTTTCCAGGCAATGTGTAAAACCAGTTGAGGCTTTCGTTCTATTACACAGAAGACTCGCCAGGCAAGTCCAGATGCTTAACCAGAGCTTTGCTCAAAACCCAGAGAACAGAACAGGAGGTCCCTGAAGACGGGAACACATGGAAGCCAACTCCTTCCATGCAGCTGCATGGGAAAAAAACAAAGCTGCAACAGAGACAATAAAGGGTTTTGAAGCAAAAAAAAAAAAAAAAATTATAACAGTCATCCGCTTAAAAAAATATTTTAGCAAACTTTTACTGCCCATCTAAATACAAGTAGTTCCTTAAACAGAGCTAGCACACAGCATAACTGGGCTCAGCAATGTCAAGCTGCTCCACCAAAACCAATCACTGAAGTCAGAGTTATTTCTCCAGGTATTGACAAAAACACCTCTCTTCCACTCTCCTGGGCAGCTGGCTCACTCTGGAGTCCCTCACTTGGCTCTGCTCTCACACTCCTTAACCCATTCAGGAGCTGAGTCTCCAGGCCAGCAATCGCTCTGCAAACACCATTTCCCAAGGGGCAACAAATGAGCATACGCTGGCCTGTTTTCACCTCAGATTTATTGCACTCTAGGGAGAATAAATCTTAATACCTAAGAAAAAACAGTCAATGTAAAATTATTACAAATGCACCGTTTATGAACTTATGTTTAAAAGTTATTCAAAGTATCGTGATTTTTTCTTCATTAAGTTTTACTTCCTTTTTTATGCCCCAATTATTTGACTAACCGGAAGTCAGAGAAGACAGCAAAATTTAGTTTAAAAAGTATCATCTCCTTTTTCCCCATCTTAAAAGCAAAGTATTCCCTGGATGTTGGAAAAAAAAAATCTAACAGTATTATTTTACACCAAGACAAAAGAGTTACATTTGCCTGCTATGTATTGGTAACAATATACACGGACTTGGACACACAGCTGAAATGCAACATGTGTACTGATGGAACAACAAAAATAAGCCATTTCACATGCTTTACGTACCACATCAGGCATCATTCCTGCCTCAACACTCAGGGCAAGAAGCAACAGCCCATGCTGCTGCTCAGGGATCACCAGAGTTTTGGTGGGGAAAAGGGGACCTCAACCAGATAAAGAAGAGAGCAGAAAACCCCAGATATTCGAGGTCTGTTTGCCTGCTCTCACATCTCCAGGATTGCCAAGTCATCTCCTCACATTTCACATCTCTGAGAGCAGTTACTGTTCCTGGCCCCATTATTCTAGATTTTTCTCCTAACAAGCATCCTTTTGCCATCCACTTAGCTAAGGCAAATGCAGCAAATTCTGCACCAGAAATCGCTTCTGAGATACATCATATATTGTAAATGTCAAGTATGAGTATTTCCTACTTGTCTGTTTTACAAATATCTTACACTGTATTATACCAAATCAAGAGGCTTGGGGAGGTGGGGGAGCATACCCTTCTTTTTGTACAATTTATTTTATTCAGTGCATAGCATTTTCTACAGTTGCAGCACTGCATTCTGCAGGAAGAAATGCAATATAAGTATTTCTAACCTCCAAGGAAGCTGAGGTTAAAGAGCCCTCTACTGAAAGCTGTGTTTTCTCACAAGTTTGCTACACTTCATAACCTCTTTTTCTCCTCAACACGTCTCAGAAGAGTTGCATTGATCACTCAAGCAATAACAGCATAACCTCCCTCCGTAGCCAATACTGTCAAACAGTCAAATCCTGGAGATACTCAACGTGTTTATTAAAAATGCTTTCTCACTCTGCTGATAGCAACAGTGCTCACTAAGCCTGAGCTTTTAATTGCCCTATATAATCAGAGAAAAGTCTTCAGGGCCTACATTTAGCTAAGTTAGTTCACAAATTTGCATGTACCCAGGTGTTCTGCAGGCAAAGGAGAATATGCAGTTCTTCCTCCAAAAAGTGTACAGCATAACTTCTTAATCGCTTTAGTTGGGGAAAAAAAAATTATGGACTAAATGGACGTGTTGATTGCTCCAAAACCAATATATTTATGGAATACCAATTAAATTCCTTTTCAGTACAAAAACCAACGTAGAAAGAGAAAAAGATGGGAAATTGTAAATAAATTTCAGCAAACTTTCCACTGATGGCAACTGGAGGACAAACTGCTCAGTTAACTGACACAGAGAAGGTTAAGAGGACAAAAGAATGAATTGGGTGGACATGAAAAATTGAAGGAAAGACAAATTCGGAACTGATGTCAGGCCACACATTTTAATTGCGGAACTGAATGCCAGACATTGACACCGAGCCAGGGTCATCCAGAGAACGCTCAAAGGGCATTTGGGGGACATTGGGCACCGGGGTGCAGCAACTTACTACAGAAAATCTTACTGGTCTTTACTCACATTGTAGCTGTGTTATATGAAATAACTAACATGAACAGGGGTGCTCTTTCAAGACAAGAGAAAAAACACCCACAGAAAGAAAGAAAATAGTCATACCACTGAGGCTGTCAATCATAAGTAAAAGAAAACTACAAGCATTCAAAATAAACTGCCCCTTCGGAGCTGAGGTCACCTTGTCAATATCAATCTTCTCATTTTGATGCACATTAAGAGCTATTGGAGTGTCCCCTTTCATCCTATGACTGTGAATTGACCTTACTGACACTACTGAATACAATATGGTCATTTAGGGTTGTGGTAATTATTGCTAACTGCACTAACAAAGTTAGTAGCACACAGGGCACCATTGCTCTGGCTTGTATTGCCACCTGGCCTTTATTTTAAGAGATTTATTCTAATGTCATATGCATTGACACACTACATACACGTCAGTCCTGTATTTACCCTTTTTTTCCATAGGATTACATCGACAGCTACTAAAAACAAGTATTTTCACCCGAAAAAAAAACAAAAAACCCTGTTGCTTAAAAAGTCTGATTTTAGCCTGTACAAAGTCATACACAAACAGAAATACTCTTCCAACCTTATCACAGCACCATTCTGTATTCTCTATCTTCTGTCAAAATACAACACGGCTGGGTCAAGAGTGAGACCCCCTGCCACGTGCTGCAGCCTGTCACGACAGAGGTGACACAACCCAGCCCCAACACCTCTGACACGCACCAGCCCAGCAGAAGCAAACCCCACCAAACTGCACCTCCCTCTCTTCAGGCTTATACTCCGCTTCCAAAATCAATCAGAAGGTAAAACTGTCTCCAAGACTCGAGATGGGAAGGGCAGGTGCCTAAAATCTGTATACACACTCCTTTTAGCATGACTCCTGAGCAGCTGCAGCCCTGTGAGCCCGAGGGGTGACTGTCCTGGGGGAGCAGTGGCCAGCCCAGGCACCCACAGCAGCAGCTGCACTGCTGCCAGAGATAAGCCACAGTGCTTCCTCAGGCAGCAGCTTCCTTTGGTCTGAAATTGCCTTTACTGATTTACTGACGAAGATATATAATGTGATCACCGCAGAGATGACTTTTTGTTAAAAGGAAAGAGAAATAATCAATAGTAGCTTGGGCTGGAAAGGGACCTTGGAATTGATTTGGAGATGACATGCTGGGCTTAGGCCCAAAGCAGAGATCCTGGCCAAGCAGAGTCTAATGCTTTTAGAGTTCATTTAAAGATGACCCCAAATTAAATTTCCAATTGTAGGGGTCTAATTCACTCCAGATTGTTTAGAAACACTGCTAAGAAAAAAGAAAAATCCCAACACAAATACCCTTCTGAGGTTTTGGAGTTCAACTTAATAAATTTTTAAGCAGACCTTGTATTTTATCCCATGCTTGTTCACTTTTGTTGCTATAGGTTGTCACGTTCTGCTAACCCGGAAGATCAATCAGAGGCAAGTTTCTCCGACAGCTTGCAAACATGATTGTTTTCTTCACACTGTTTCTATTCAGTGCTACTTCTGCCAGAGACAGATCCACATTTTTAAAGCTATTTATTTTCCCATGAAATAGATACAAGATGCAGTAGCAAGGAGGAGGCACAATACTCCACCTGTTTAGACTAAGCACTCAAAAATTTCACCTCGTTTTGCCATATCACAAGCAAGACTTGAGAAGTTACCTGGTGTTAGAGATTGCCACACATTCATCCCTCCAGACTGCAGCAGTCCCATCACATCAGATTCATCTGCAGTGCAGTCTTACCTGCCAACTGTGCCAGCAGCATTGGCTTCACAACTGAGAGAAAAGCGAGAACAAACCCCACGCTGATGACCCGGCAAAAGGTCACTGAATCTCACTCCACTGTGAAGTGCCACTGCAGACATCCAGAAAAAGATCCAGAGCACCAGAAATGCAGCAGTGACAGCAGACCTAGACCTGTCATCTGCTACTCAGAGTATTTCAGTAACTCCAGCAGCCTGAGCAGTACATTTGCAGAGTTCTCAATGGCAAAGCCCCAGTGTTTTTCCCTAAAGAAAGCATCACTCTGCAAAGACAAGGGAGATGAGGTGAACGTGGTGAAAAGAAGAGGGGAAATAGAGGTGAAATACACTTCTTTCGAGTGAGTCATACTCACTTAGACTGTTTCTTCAGCTGTGTCTTGACAAACAATTAATGCTAGATTTTCACACTACCACTAATTTGGCAGAAGATATTTAAGTCAATACAAAACACAGATCGGATTTCAAATTAGCAAGATCACCAATGAATTATATGACGAGAATGATAGCAAGCCTGTGCTGGCACCAGGCTTCAGCATGCCACCTGGTATTCCAGATTGCACTGATCCCAGCCTGTGCTGGTCCCCACCACCTGGCGCATTGCAAAATGCCTCTTCTGCAGTACTGCAAGGCTTTCTGAGCAGCCCTCTTGAAGGGAGGGCCTTCTGTTTCCAAGGTCACCCCCACTTCCAAGAAACAGCCTTGCAGAAAGGCTGCTCGTCTCCACCAGACCTTTACTTTCATCTCAGCATTGTAAGAGCTGTATGCCACTTGAGCCTGCTGGCTGATGAGCCCCCTCCTCATGGCCAGCACTACTTCCTCAGGCCCATTTTGCTGTGCTCCTCCTTGACATGATCCACAGTGAGCACCCCCACTCCAAAAGGGTGTGCATGCTTCTGCCCAAATCAACTTCTCCTTGCTGCCAGAACTTTATGGACCAGCTCTTTTTTGTCCCTGTTGATCCAGATTGATAACAGCTCATGCCCATTTCCTGGTTACATCTGTGGCCAGACCATGAAGTGAAGCGTGCCCAGAGCACACCTCAGAAAGCCCTGCTATCTCTGGGTGGAGGGCATCTTGTTCTGTATCACCTGACCAGGAAGCAGAACTTCTTAACTGTAAACAGACAAATCTCCTAGTCCAGAAACCACCCAGGGAAGGAGCTGTTGCTATATTTAGCAACAGATAATTTCGTAAGTCCAAACAATAATGAAATAATCAGCTGTAGAGCATGAGAGGTCACATGCCTAATGCCTAATCCACATTGATGAGCAGAGAGAAGTCATACCAGACTGGGGGGAAATCTGGGGTCCAGACCAGATTTCCCACTGAAACCTCACTTCTGGCAAGAGTAAGCCACCACTATTGCTGCACATAGACAGCTCTGCAGTGCTATTTCTTTTCTTTGAACCTAACAGCAAAAAACTCCAGGAGTGAGGGCTAAAGAAAAGTTGGCAGAGACTGCAAGCCTTGGCCAGGGCGTCTCTAGGAGTGCTCACAAGGACACTGCACACAGTACCTGGTGCTCCAACCCTTGCCAGCCCTAGGGACACACAAGCAGCTGGACCCCATGCCAGAACACAATGTTCAGAAAGCAGCACAATCTGAAAAACATCAGACCAGCCCCTTGCATTGCATGTGGTAAGTAATGGGACTGATAGAAAATAACATAAAAACAACTTTGGCTTAGAAAGTAATTTTCTTACATGGCTTCTTAGGAAATTTCCAGCAATGCCAAGGAATCAGCAGTACAACAGAACTTTCCTTCTTACCTGCTTCCACCACCTTCTTCCAAGCACAGCAGCTTTTGTGACTGTGTGCAACCTTTATAGGAACCAAATCCAGCCATCCAGAAGCTTTGATGCTGAAACACCTGCAAAGCAAGGTGTAGCAGATCAGTTATCACTCACCTCAACCAGAAAAGCCTGTGTCTCATCTGCTAGATCACAGAACCCTAGCAAATTTTCTGGGATCTAGTTAGCAGGTCAGAGGGGAGAGGAGCCAAGGGACTGCCAGGGACACGCAGAGCCTGCCTGGGGAGGTACAGTGCTGGTGCTACAGCTGAGCTCCTGGGGCAAAACCAGTACGGGAGGGCTAGTGAGTGACTTCACAGAATGTTCTGAGTTGGAAAGGGCCCTCAAGGATCAGCAAGTCAAACTCTCTTAAGTGAATGGCCCATACAGGGAGCAAACCATGACCTTGGCACTGTTAGCACCATGCTCTGACCAACTGAGCCAATAAAACATTGGTGGAAGGTCTGGTTGCATGCTGGGGGGGAAAAAAGATACATGAACTGGAAAAAAATGTGCCAAAATGAAGTTAATAACTATTATTTTTTTGAAATAGCCCATATTTTCACTTACAGGATAAAGGTATATGGAATCACTGCTTTGTGACTCACAACGCTCCAAAACCAGCACCAGAACACTAAAGGACATTTGCCATGCCATTGCTGTTTCCCACCTTGGCAAAAGCAGACAATTTATGAGCTCTGCTATCAGAGTAGCTTAGAGGCTTCTTACACTTACATGAGTAAAAACCATTGAGACTGTTAAAGTGGATGTAGAATAAAAATGCTAAATATACCAACTCTCTGAATTAGCTATAGCTGGAAGGAAAATAGGAGGCTCAGCAGATAATTGCTTTACTCATTATGGCAAATTATCCATTCCAAAAGGCAACTAGTGGCATGAAAATAACATGTGGATGTTGGAGGACATTAGCAGAGGTGTAAGTATTCCCATTAACACTGCTAGTCTATAGTTTTAACTTTACAAAAAATTAGACATACATTGCTAAAGCTTCTCAACAGCTCTCTTGCTGGAAATTAAACCTTGAGCTCACGACTATTGACATCTCTGTCTTTTCATAATAACAAACCTTAAATGAGATAAATTAATACTTTTCTGCAGTGGTTGGGAAAAAAACACTGATTGAAATCATTCAAGAGTGGCTTCAAAGGCAAAAGCCCACTTATCCTTTCCTCTTCTGATATATGCTAATTTGTTTCAGTGAGAATATTAACATTTAAGAGCAGCCAGGTCTGCTTCACCTGCCCCAGTGTAGCAGAGAGGCTGCTGTGGAGTGACAGCCAGAGTCCCAGGGGCACAGGCTGCCCTCAGCAGGACACGCTCTGTGCACACCCAGCCCTCAGCATGGACAATGCCCATGGCCTCAACTGCATCAGCAAGGCGAGAGAGCAAGGGAGGACCTCTAGAATGTCTTACAGGTTGGAAAGGAGTAAGTCACTGATACCGTGAAAGTCAAAGAGAAATCACTTCTGGGCTGTGAGAGCAAGAGGCTGGGAGTGGGCTCTGCTTTATGCCATTAGGCACAGTGGAATGAAAGGCTCCCTACTGAGCCCTGGTACCCCAACAACAACAGGATGAATTTTGTCCAATATATAGTACAGTTTGTTTCTTGAGAAGATGAAAGTGGCATTTTTAGTTTTTCTGAAGTGAAAGGCTGGATCACTATCTTTCCTTCTTGCAAGCCTCAGGGACTAACAGGCATCACTCCATCTGGGAGACAAAAATCTGCCCTTCCAGCTGAGACCATAACCCAAGAGTATTGATCAAACATCCACCTCCCTTCCACATAATAGAATTTTCCAGTGAGCTAATTGTTTTTCCTTCTTTCATCTCCTTAAATGAGGTCAATGGCAAGGGCAAAGAAGAGAGAATTAGCTCTAAGTGTTCTTGGCTTCAAAGCAAGAGGAGCTTCCAGATTTTGGAGAGTACTCTACAGGATTTATAAAGTACCACGGGACCTTCCAAATATCTGAATTGCTTCGGCTTAGGACAAGGCTTGCCTGCACTGTTCAAAAATTCATGCTTTTCTACACCTGCTGTTACAATTTGGCAATGCCACTTGTAGGCCACTGATGGCCCTCATGCTGTCCCTCCAACAGTGACCACCTCTAATCCACAGCTCCTAAAGCACTTTGCAAAAAGGCATAAAGCTTCACCGCAGATGTGGCAGCAGGCACACAGCCTCTCTGTGCCTTGTCCCCATCACCTCCTGCCCGCAGCGCAGGGCTGAGCAGCCCTTTCAGCCCCTCCAGCCCCACAGCCCCATGGTGTGAGTGCCAGGCAAGGCAGTGGCAAGGCAGGTTTGTGTGTGCAGCTACACACCCACAGCAGGCTCACAGACAGGAACGCTCAACCACCAGCAAAGGTGCCAATGAAGGAGTTAAAACCTGATTCTTGAGAGAAAAGTAGGTACTTTAGCTTTCTCTTCCAAAGCGGCAATGATTCTCTGAGGTCTGGCCATCGGCCCTCCTCTCTTTTTTCTCCCCCGAAACATGGGCATTCCCTTGTGCAGTATAAAAGCCCTACAGGACTCATTAGCATCTCAGGCAGAATTGATAACAAGAATCAGGAATGATGGTCAGAGACAGGCAGCTGCAGACTTCTGCTTCTATGGGTAGGGGAGAAATTAATTTGCTGCTGAACTCTCCACAGAGTGTTTTCCCATATTTTGGGAACAGCTAGAATTGAAAAGAACACACACTGGTAGTATAACAGCAAGTTCTCCACCAGAAAGATTAAAGAAAGGAAAAAAAAAAATTCAACCCACCTCCATGAGTCTATCCTGTACTTTTTCATGTCTGAGTCCCATCACTATCAGACTAACAGCCTGAATGCTGGCTGTGCATGGTAAAGCTTCTGGCACACTCAGGGCTATTGCAGCATCTGCTTTACAACCCTGAGGTTACAACTGAGTCAAAACTGTCCAAGCACAAGACTCGATGGCACAGTCAGAGCAGGGATGAGGCTGTGTGAGGAGGTGGGACAATTATGGCCTCACCAGACCTTGCTCCTACCAGCCACCATCTCTGCAGCACAGGTAGCAGCAGGGCTCTCATCTCCTGGGCAGCCAAGCAAACAGCCACAGGTGGGAACAGTTTCACACTCCCCCAGTCAGGGCAAGGCAAAACTCAGCTGTGGAATTCCCAGGTGTTTGCTGCTCCTTTGTTAACACTGAAGCTGTAGAAAACAGTTTTGCATTCTGGAAAGATGTCTTTCAAGCCAAGCTCTGAGTTTTATGGGGTTTATGCAGAGACCACCTCTCGAGAGGCAGAACAGGCTTAGCAGATGTTACTGGTGTCAAAACAGACCAGGTACCCTGTCCTGAGGGACCAGCCCCATTAACCACAAGCTGCAACACAAGTAAGGTCAACAGTAACACTGTGTTCAACATTTGTAAATGGAATTCTGCAAAGCAAAATTTTTATTGGAACGTTCCTGACACGTTTACATATGTTTTCACCACATTTTTGCCAGAAAGGACACCTTATAGAATAGAAAACCTGCCAAAAACATATCCAGTTCAACTCTGGGAATAATTTTAGAAAGTCTGTTCCTTCCTGGATGTGAGCAGAGGTTATTATGCGTCTCGAATAGATACAGTCCAGACGGAGCATCATGGGGGGAGGAGGACTGAACTCACGATCTGTTTCTTTCCTGAAGAGACTTTTGTAATGAACTTTGAAAAAAGACTTTTTGTAAATCCAAGTGAATGAAATTGCTTTATAGAGCACTGGGATAAACAACTTACTGACAATTAGATTTTTTAAAATTGCTTAAGCAATGAATCTTGGAAACAGAAGAACAAGCAGGAAAAATTGGATAAAATAACTTTAAAATGCACACCTGTCAGTAGGCTGGAAATTAATCCTTTCCCAAAAAAGAGTTTTTCATTTAAATCATATGAGCAATCCCATCAAAAGTCAGGGGTTTATTATTTTCAGGAATAAAGATTTGTCTTTCTTTTCAAGCTATGACCAGTCTCAGATCACAGAATCATCTGTCAAGATCCTCAATAATCCATCTTGTTCCCTGTGTTGTTACTGTCTGTAATGAATGATGTGCCCTAGAAAGTATCACATGATCTGAAGACCTCTGAATCTTTAACAGGATGCAGTCTTGTAAGATTTGCAGCCTCTCTTGATGATTTTTGAAATGGCATATAACACTACAGACACATGCTGAAAATTTGAGCATAAAAGAGAATTCCTATAACATAGTGGAGTTTTTCTTTGGCATCAGATATATGTTACTCAAAAAACCCAACAAACACAAAAAAACGCAGAACCAAAACCAGGAACTTATGATCTTAAGCCAAAACAGAGAAAGAGAAGATCTGAGACATTCTTAGCAGTCTTCATGAGACTGAAATGCTTTTCAGCTACAGCTGAAACCTATCTTTGTTTGTATCATTTAACCCTGTTGTGGTCCAAAACTCTCGTTCTTACTCAGGCACTGAAATGCAAGGTTTGGTGCAAATCCCAGAGGGAATATGAGCACATTTCAGCTGATCCCCAGCTATGACACATCCACTTCCTAGCCTGCTTCACCTCCAGCACAGTGGTTTTACTCCTTTCCCCATTCCTAGGGAAGGAGCAATGCACAGCTAAGGGTTTGTGATCACTCTTATCTCTTTACCTCAACAAGGTGGTGGGACTTCCATCTCCAGCTTCCACTGACTTTTCCTCTCATGAGAAAACAAGACAAATACTTGTTCAGGCAATTCAAAGTAAAAACCTACTGCAAATACACAATTTGTGTTTGAGTTAACTTTTGAGTAAGCCAGTCTTCACCTAGGTTTGCTTACATTCAGGCCACAGTCTTCTACTACTTAAAAAAAACTTGGGAACTCCTTCACAGATATTATCCACATATGGTTTACAATGAGGCTTAAACGGCAACCTGTTTATACCACAAAAGGTGAAATTAGTAAATGGATGATACTGTAAATAATTCAACTATCTTTTAATATTGAATTTCTATGGATCATAGGTTTGTTTCATAGCTTCTATGAAACCTGCCCTTAAGAATAAATGAAAAATAATTACAATAGCATTTTTCAAACACATATCAAGCATGTTTCAATGGTGACTGCACTGAGCAGGAGGAGCTACAGCAGAAAAGGCAGGAAAAGCAAAAACTGCCTCAAGACTTTTGCCCCTCCTCTGCTTCCCCATGAGTTTTTGCCAAAGCAGATGACACACCAAACTGCTACATGGTAAACTGGAGCAGAGAATTGATCTGAATCAAAAGTACCTCCTCTGTTTTCTTTCTTTAGACACCACTGATAAAGGAAACTGGCAGCATTCACTTGGGATCACTATCCAAATGCCCACATCCTTAGGCCATGCTCTGAAACCCTGATTTTTCACTCAGGAAACCTGGCACTCAGCAACAGAAATTCAAAGCCAAAGAGCCAGTTGCTCCAGACTGCATCGTCACAGATGACCCATCTCAGGTTCACTGCTAAGTTATCTTGCTGCCAAACAACTTTTCAACACAACAGTCTTCCAGTGCAGGAATTTAGGAACTTCCAAAAGAGGAAAATATTATGCAGAAGGGAAAAAAAAAAAAAAAAGAAATTGAAGACAAAACAAATTCAACTATACCCAGCAACATCTTGGGAAAAAGAAATGAATGAAGGAAAAAGTTGTGTATAGCTCTTTATCTGATTTTATACAGTCAGCATAGAAGTGCTTTATCATACCCTACAATATAAGCAACGCAACATTTTTAGTACCATATAGAAGCACATATCTTTCTTGTACTAAAGAGGGTTAATTTTCATCTATTTCCTCTGTTTCCTCCATTCAGGCAACTACTTAATACATTGATCTTCCACGCATTTCCATTTTCTCCACCAATACATTTCTTATAATTGGAATGAGCTGCTCTATTAAGCTTCTTAATAGATTCTATGTTCTCAAAACCCAATAACTTCAGGACAATACATTAAAATAGACAACAAATTAAGCTTGGTGTTTGCAAATGTGAGACCCCATCAACAGTGACCTTTAAAGTTACTGCAAGGACGCTGTTTAGAATTGGTTGCAGAGAAACCAGTATCTGATATGTGTAATTGCATTAGTTTTGTGCCAATGCTAAACATCCTGAGACTCTTTTGGTGGCCAGGAACAAATTACACTTCTGATGTGAAGCAGCAATGCACACACGTGCAGATGTCAATGGATTCAGTGGCTGTGGTAAAAACAGGACCTCTGTACTGAGCTGCATCACCCAGCATAGACACAGCCTAGTGCGAGTCTGGTCTTAGGTTTGTACATGCAAGCAATGTTGAGCATTACACACAGTGCAAAAGTATTTTGACAGTCTAACATATTTATTTTAATTATCTCAATTGGATCCAAGAGCTACGCCACAATATCACATTAGCTTAGTTTGAAATACAACGCGAATAGAGTTTTTATTTGCAAACCATCACAAAGATAGAATTCCATTTAAAAATGGCAAGCAGTATAAAATAATTCTCTCAAAGCTGGTTAGCCCTGGTATGATTTCTACCTCCGCCAATAGCTATACGGTTACCTTCACATGCATTTTATATCCCTGCTTCAGTCAGTCAGAGGGGTTTTCTGCCATAGCTGAAGAACAAGGTGACCTGACAATGTGGAAGGTGAACACCTGAAACACATGGGGCAACTGGAGCCAGAGCAGGGGGACGCCTGACAGACACATTGCAAACTGCTGGAGTGGGTATTTGCCAGATATCCATTCCACAACCCAGCCTCTAGGACACGGCAGGAGATCACATCTGCTCCAGCAGGTGTATCACCAATTCCAGCCTGAAATCAGACTGAAACAACACTAAGAGTTAGGGGTAAGGTGAATCTGGGTAGATAGCCCAAAATGGAAGATTGTCTTCATCTAGCTTTATGCTTCATGGGAAAGGCTTCAATTAAAAGTCAGCTCCCAGCTGCCCTTCACCTGGCATTAGCCTTTGCTAGCCTCTTCCACAAATAGCTCCATGGGTAACATCAGAAACACAACTGCCCTCTTGGCTGCCAATCGACCCCTCACATCTCTATCTATTTTTAATTCCAGTGCCTGTTTCCTTGCAATTCAGTTTCTCTTCCAAGTTACACATTCGTTTCCGCAGCCTGTTGCTGTTGCTGTTTAAATCGCCCCACTCACAGGCAATTAGTCAGTATACACCTCCATGAGAAACACTGGCATACAGTTCATTTTGTATTACCCTGACTGGATGACTTGTATGGCATCTTCTACCAGACCATTACTTTTTTTAGCATGGAAATCATTGTACTAACGACTTTGCTTTTGTTACAGTTTTTCATATTTGCCTCAGGCTTGATCACGAACACAACTGCTAATTATTTGCACTTCCCACAGTGCTGACTGGGCTTATCCAAGATAAGAACAGTTCAGCCCCTCGTTCTACCACCTGCCAGCCCAGGACTGTTGCCAGTGATTCCCTCTGATAATCCAGGCTGTTTTAACAGCCGAGGAGAAGCAGTAAATATTGTTTGTTTTCCTAGGGCAGTTTTACTTGGAGGCTGTGGTGAGGGATGTGGGGCCGGGCACAGCTGAAACAGTCCCTGCTAAAACCAGGCCAAAAGCACTGAGAGATCACTGTTACTACTAAAACCAAGATTTATTTAGTGTTTGGGGACAAAACCTAAGTACCTTTGTTAGTAGGCACGTGGTAGTTCTCAAAAGCGGCATTAACATCCCTGCCAGCCATGCAGGAGCTGTAGCTATTTTCAGGCTGACAGAAGTTGCAGCCTCCTCGTCGTGCAGGGCTCCTGGTGCTGGAGCCTTCCCTGCAGTGCTGTAAATCCAGGGAGCAGGAGCTGCAGATGCCCTGACCCAGCTCCCTGTGATGCCAGAATGAGTTTTTGCTTTTTCTTTTATACCCCTCTTACATACTTTTTTATATAGTTTTATGTATTCTCAGTGTTTTTAGCCTACATACTTGTAACTTTCCAAGTCTGATAACTCAGTTCAGACCCACTGTATCATTAAACCAGGAGAAGCCCCAGACACCAAGGTCCTCTCCAGAACACAGTTTTGTAAACTAAAATAGGCCCATCCAGGGGGAAGGTTCCTCAGAACTGAGGGTTCTGAGGGTTCACTCAAGCCTCTCTTTGGGGAATCTTTGATAAATATGTTAATTTTGCAAGGTCTGTAAGTGTGTGTATTTCAGTGTGACAGTGTGCATGCATTTTTGGGGTATTCCACCTGGACCAAGTGCTGTACCCAAATACAATTTGCTGAAACAAATACCGAGGTAAAAACCCCTTTTCCCCATAAACCGTGTTTTGGTTTTAATTTTAAGACCAGGGAAAGGCAACACCTGTGCCACCGCCTTTCTCTCGGCAGGGCTCAAAACATGCACCAGCTCCCATCTACAGCCCACTGTTTATTAAACTTTTCTTCATTCTAAAAAAGTCTATAAAATTTACAGTATTTTCTGTCCCATTGAAGAAGGCTACCTTAAAAAAAAAAAAAACAAAAAAAAAACAAAAACCAGAAAGTATAATCCAAAACAAGTGTCCTGTACCATCTTCCCAGGTGAAACATCAGCTGGCTCTCAAGTGCTTCTCTCCACAATGAAAACACTGAAGTCCTCCATTTTTGTCTCTGGTAGAGCTATTATGGATAAACCAGATCTAAGTTATTTTTCATTACATACAACAGCAAATGTGAAAACCTGAAGTCAACTGTAGCAGTGGTAACTTCCTAGGCACTCAAAAACCCAACTGCTTGTCACACGTGGATGCATGGAAGATGCAAAAAACAGCACTTAAAGGTGGAAGTTCGCTCACAACAGCATAAAAATAAGGTTAATAGGAAGCATTCCTTTGATGGCTTAGATTAGACCCAGCCTAGCACAGCTGGTCACAAGCAGGAACAACCCTGCAGAAACAAAGGCATGGTGAACCATCCTGTACTACTCTGGGGCAAAATGCCAACAATTTTGTTGTAAATCTCTGAAGGCAGCAGCTGTCTATTCAGCAGAGACTCTTCAATTATTCAAACATAAATCACGTTTTCATATTCATATGAGCTCATCTAGAATCTCATAGGGGAAAAAAAATTACTGACAAATTAATTTGAGTCAGGCATCAGCCTAATATCATATAGACGAAGATGGATGCATTAGAATTTGAATATCAGTAAACAGAACATGATGAGATTAATTAAGAAAATCCCAAAATACTAAATGTTTAAAAAAAATCTACAGACCCATTCAACCAAAAGCTTTTGTGTGAGGTAGCCTGATCCCACATGGGATCTCACATCTGAGATAGCAAATATTACTACAGTGTAATAATAATGAATTTCAGCTTGATGACAAAGAGTAAACTTATTCAGGAAGGAGACCAAGAAATTACTGATATTATCTGTGCCACTGCCTGTTTGAGGATGAAGTATTAAAAACAGGTATATCATAGTAACTACTTGATGCCATATATGGCATAAAAAATAGATTCTTCTGCTCTTCCAACAGGATGATCATTCAAAGCCTTCTGCCATGCAGAGAAAGACTCCAAATCTCAGTTATTTTAACAGGATTTAAACCATTTACCACCTCTTCTCTCCATTCACCTTAAGCCTAACAATGCACCATGAAATCAAGCTGGTTGCACACAGGAGGCAAGTTACCCTGTTGGAGTTCACCCCACAGAAAATCACAGAGTAGCTACACACGTTTGGGAAAGGTCTGATACCATTTGCCCAGACAGCTGCAGTCAGTGAGGGATCCACTCCCAGTCTCAGGGTGCCAAAACTGGCCAAGTAACACAAGATCTGGATGCAACACTGTTCTAAAGATCTGCTCAATGACCCAGTGAGAAGTGAAAAAAACTGAGATACTTTCATGTAAGGGCAGGTGATCTAAGCACAGGAGTGAAGCTACTCTGATCAAAGATAAAGAATTTCCCAAACTCCCACTCAGTAACAGTTGATCTTCACATCTTTTAAAAAAAGATTTGCCAAGGGGAAAATTCAGGTAATAGCTCAAAGGAACATATCTAGAGACACTCAGAGGAGTTTTCTTCCACTGAAGTCCATTAAGACAAACACAAACAATATTCTGTAATTCACATGAAAATACTTTATTGGCTAGACAGAATATGCAGTGTGCATAGAAATATACTGAAATACAAAGTCCTCCAGAATACTCCTGTATAAAAACCACAATTCATACTTCTACATTTTATTTATATACATTACCAAATGTATTCAAGAGTCTGAATAAGGTCATATTTGCATCATTCTTCTCTTAAAAGCACATCTGGTGTAGTCCAAGGCCTTTTTGTTTCTTCAAGAGAAAATTGCACAGCTACCCTATTTCCTCACTTGGCCTGAAATCTGATTAAATTTTACATACTCTTTTCTCCCTTACTAGAACCTTTCAAGCTTGACTTCTGTCTCTTTTTCTCCCTTTGTCCCAGTATGCGATAGACTTTTTTCTTAGCCTCCTTTTGCCTCTTGAATTTCTGTTCATCCTCCTTCTGCTTTACTTTGAGATATTCTTTAAGCTGTTCCCGATGTTTTACTTTGGCTTTCGTTATCTTGTAATTATTCACTGTACTCAAAGCACTGAGTAGGGCTGATATCTAAAACAGAAAATAGATAATCAATATACATGCAGCTCAGTTTTGGTGAGCAAGACACAGTTTAACCTCAGCAGAGACACCTATAATGAATCAGAGATTCAAGGCAAGTTCCTAATTATCTCTGCACCTGTTACCCAGTTTCTAAAATGGTTTAATTATTTATCCTGTTAGGAAGTTAATCAAAGCTTTAATTTTTGTGAACTCTGATTTTGGTTAGATAGCTTTTAAAAGGCCATGCCTAATTGCTACTATAGAACACTTAAACTGCAGTTTGGATCTTCTTGCCTCTGCAAGCACTCTAATTCTCAATTTTGGAAGCAGAGTATTTGCTTCAAATCCTGTCTGTGTTAATAATGCATGGCAATGACAAGTCAAATAAACTGCAGCTGCCAATTTAAATCACCTATAATATGAGAGCACTAAATCCAAGTGAAATACCTTGCAAGTGCTGGGACAAGGACAAAAGTCATATTTAGGCTTCAGGTAACCTACTAGTCTAAAAAATAGACACCATCCACTCAGTGACAGTTCCATATACATACTGTGTGCCAAACAGGAACAAAACAAATTGCAAGTGATCATTTTTCACTAGGAACATATAAATCTTTAGCATGAGCAGTAGATTCAAGTGCCAAAACAATAGTCAGAAAAGCTTTAAACAACATATTTACCCTTCAGGACTCTTTGTTTCAGAGTAAGTGATAATTACCTTCTTTTCATGAGGCTCCCTGATAACAGCTGGTCTCCACTGGTCTTTTGGAGTCTTGCCTTTCTTCTCAAGATTCTTAGGCTTGTTCTTAAAAGGGAGAGCCTTCTGAAGTGCTTTAGGAATGTGGAGCTTATTGAAATGCCTCTTCTCCCTCACAATAGGCTAGAAGAATGAATATGAAACATACATAAGACTCATGATCTTAAAAAGCTTTTATTTAATTTCTCATCTTTCAATGAGAAACAAACCCACAAAACACCACAAACCAAAAGAGACACACCCCTCAAAATAACCCCCAAACCAGACAAATAACAAAAAACACAAACCAAAAGTTAAAAGCCAACATCCTCTGACATCCTTGGACTGAACTGTAAAATGGTATGTTCACCCCAGTTACCACAGCAGAAGTCTCAGCAAGCTTCTGGAGAAGACTTCTATCCTGCAGATTACTTTATAAACTTTAACTGACCCATAACAATCTGCTCTCAGCTGTTTTATTCCCATCTCATGCCAGGACTGTGCCTTGTGGATAGAAATTTGAAGTCACACATGCATGTGTATGAACATGTATTTATACTGCTCTCAGTTTGCACAGGTCTGAGACACACTGCAAATTCGACTGGTTTTTAAAAACAAAACAGAAAAAAAAAAAAACAAAGGAGAAATATACCTTATAGAGAGAATCCTTGTTTTGTTTCAGTTTGATGCCTCGCTCATACCTCAGCTGGCCTGTTGTCTTCATCCCACTCCAACTATCTTTCTCACCTGCTGGTTTCAGCAAGGATGTCACAGGGTTATAAAATGTTGGGATAGAAACAGGATACCAAGTCCTCACGAAAACAATATCTGAAAGAAAAGGGAACATTACTTGGCTCTTAAGCAAGAGTTCATCACATCCACATTCCACGCCAAGATTACTTGAACAGAACAGACACTACACCACATTCTAGCATTGTGTTTAGTATATAGACCAAGTGTCTTCAACTTTTGGTAAAAGTAATGCAAAGCCCCATAAAGGCATGAACAGCAGACATTCCTGAAGAGCAGGCACCTGAATACTGGTCATCATTCATACTCAAGAACAAGCAAGAGAATTCATATATGTACATGTGCCTGTATAATTACTGACAAAAACAATTTTATTTTCCTTTGCCCATTATTATAAAAGAACTAACTTGCTTTTATTTTGCACTATCGGTGATTTTGGTGGGTTTAGGAAAACAGGTCATATAAATCTAAATAAGTATAAATTCATATTCTCAACATCACAGTGACACTCAGCAAATACAGGAGATAACTATCCTCTGCATAATTTCCCCAAAAGGCTACAGAAAAAGGTTAACTGGAGTTACAAGTTCTTGGATTTCTCAGAAAAGTGTCCTTCCAATACTTGTACCACTAAATTCAATTCATCATGTTCAAGGAGAAAGGCTGTGTAAAACACTAAAACCATGCTGTGAAAAGACAGCACTTGAAGATACATGTCATCAACTCAAGCCTTTTCATGGGCATACTATATGACTTCTGAGTGTAACTCAGAGAGAAATCCAACACAAAATATACTTCTGTTTAATTTCACTCTGCATCTCACAAGGTATTTCTTACTCTATGAATTCACATCTCAATTATCAGATCCCAAAATTCTGAGACACAGCTTTGCAGTCTGTGAAGAAGGATGAAAGCTGTGTGATAACTTACATGGAAAGTGCAACTTACCACTCATCAGCAACTTGTCTTCAAATGTTGCTCTGAAAGCGCCCACGGGAGCTCGGAGAGCCTTTTTGATCTGTCCTCGGATACCACTCACACTACGGATTGCTGCACCTTCGAACTTGGCCACTTCCAACTGAGAGTTGAACATTCCCTGAAAATGTGAATTACACACCATCATTCAAGATGCTAAGTCTCTCTCTGTGACCCACGCAGGCCACAAAAACATAATTCTCACAAGCATATCTTACAAAGAAACAGGAGGAGCACAGCATTGTCTTTAGACTAAGAGTGCTGATCATACCAAAAACCTGCTGAGCTGACTTTAGGTGAGCTACTGTTGAAAGCAATCTACTTAGTCATATATCACAGGCAAGGTTTCTGAGCCTTAAATACATATATTTAAAATTCCAAAACAGAACATACCTACAGAAGCTTTACAGTTCTCCTTTAAAGTGATTTGCTGGGACACAGGATGTCGTAAAAATAAGCAAGCTGCCTTAAGCTGCTAGCTGTGAGATTCTAATACAATACAGTTCTGCAAGGTTTGTGCTTCTTTCATATGTCACAAAAAAGGAAGGAAAAAATCTGTCTCTGCCTAGTGCAAATACTTGAGTGCTTCACTGCTGGGATCATTGCTCAGTTGCTTGCTGCCTCAAATGCAGAATAACTCAACCTCTCCCTGAACCTGAAAGCGCAGCTAAGCACAGCGGGAAGGTTGGTGAACATTCACTTCTGCAACACCTCCTACCCCAAACAATTCTGCAGCTGTAACTGAGAACTCTTAAGCAGTGTCCTTTGACTCCAGAGCTGTAATTTAGTGGGAACAAACTGACACCTACCAGGCACAGGTTTACATCCTCCAAAGGTGTCTGCCACTGCTAATCAGTGGGTTTTAGGAAGGAAGCAGAGGGTGGGAAGAAAAAAAAAATCACATTGAATGTGAACCAGGAGACTGTTCCAGAATTTTTGTCTGTTTAACAGTAATTCATATTCCTTGGTTAATAATCAATACTTTTAGAGATCACATAGAAAGGAGCTCAAAAAACCACAAGCAACTCCTGAGATCCAGAACAGTATTCAACAATAACAGAATTTCTGCCTCAGGAAAGATAATCCCAGGTTGCACTCCTTCCTAACATCAGCATATCTGGTTTTATAGTATACATACCTACAAACTTACCTTAATAAAGCAAGTGTTCTTAAAAATTTTGAATGGAAAACCAGTTAGCTTTAATTTCTTTACAATAGTTATGGATTTATCTAAATCCAGCACAACTCCTGTTGCAGCAATCCGGAAGTCAGGCTGAAACATCAGAGATGAAAGACACTGCTGAATGTCTATTTCTCAAACAGTGAAGACACCATTTCAAATCACAAAATCATAAAACAGTTTGGCTTGGAAGGTCATCTAGTCCCAACCCCCTGAAGTGAGCTGGGACATCTTCTACTAGATCAGATTGCTCAGAGCCCCATCCAATCTGTCCCTGAGTACTTCCAGGGATGGGGCATCCACAACTTCCCTCGCCAACCTATTTGTGTTTTACCACCCTTGTAAAAAACAACTTCCTCATATCTAGTCTAAATCAACCCTCTCAATTTAAAACCATTCCCCCTTGTCCTATCACAGCAGGCCCTGCTAAGTTTATCCCCACATTTCTTCTAAGTCCCCTTTATGTACTGAAAAGCTGCAATGAGATCTCCCCAGAGCTTTCTCTTCTCTGCCATGAACAACCCCAGCTCTCTCAGCCTTTCCTCACAGGAGAGGTGCTCCATCCCTCCAATCACCTTTCTGGCTGTCCTCTGGACCTGGTCCAACAGGTCCCTGTCTTTCCTGTGCTGAGGGCCCCAAGGCTGGATGTGGTACCCCAGCTGGGGTGTCAGCAGAGCAGAGCAGAGCAGAGCAGAGGGTCAGAATCCCCTCCCTCGCCCTGCTGCTAGCGCTGCCCTTGCTGCATCCCAGGATGTGATTTGCTCCCTGGGCTGCAAGTTCACATGGCCATAGCATGTCCAGCCTCTTGTCCACCAGAATCCCCAAGTCCTTCTCAGCAGGGGCTGCTCCGACACTGGGGGTTGTCCCCACTCTGCTGCAGGGCCTTGCACTTGGCCTTGTTGAACCTTATGGGGTTCCCACAGGACCACTTCTCAATGGATAGCATTCCATTCCTCAGGCACGTCAGCCACAGCAGCTTGGTGGTGCCTGAGAACTTGCTGGGGGTGCACTCAAACCCACTGCCCGTGTCAGTGCTGATCAAACAGTGCTGGTCCCAGTACAGATCCCTGAGGGACACCACTTGTCACCACTGCACATCAGGACACTGAGCTGATGACCACTACCCTCCAGATGTGGCCATTCAACCAGCTTCTCATCCACTCAACAGTCCACCCATTGAATCTTTCCAGCTTAGAGAGAAGGATGTCGTGGGGCACCTGCACTCCACATTTCACTTTTACAAGTTCATAATTTCTAACCTTTACAGAAGTACTGCAGCATGAAAAATGCAGATTGACTAGTACAGATTAGTTGAGGCGCTGCTGACATAACATTCCTACCATTCACTAATGAGACTTCCAGAACTGCCATTCTAATTACCTTGGAAACAATCTAAACGTCCTTGTGATCTACTTCACTATGTTCTCTTTATGGAAACGAATCTTACTCAGACAGAAAGTCTCAAAGGAGGAGAAGTGCTTTGTGCACTGCTCTAAGTCACTGTATTATGCTAGGGACACATGATGAAAACAGCCTTCTAAAACATGTAAAAAGACAACTAAGGCATATTTTAGGAAGGAGATAATAATCACCACTCTAATTACTGTCAAGCTCATTACAATGCCATGCAAAGCTTTTGTTTCCAATTGTCTGCAAACATCAATCTACTTTTGATTAATATATATCTAACAAAGATCACATCTGAAAAATACATCTTTGACACCATTTAAATTGGAATTATGGAATGGTTTGGTTTTGAAGGGACCTCAAAGATCATCTAGTTCCAGCACCATGGACACCTTCCACTGGACCTGGCTGCCCAGGGCTCCATGCAACCTGGACCTGAATCCTTCCAGGGATGGGGCATCCACAGCTTCTCTGGGCAACTTGTACCACTGCCTCACCACCCTCACAGTAAACAACCTCTCCCTGAAATTTGTGTTTAAAAAAACCAACCAAATAAACAAAAGAAAACAACAAACTCAGACCTCTCCATACAGTTTTCCACCTCAGCACAATACACCTTTCAAAAGCTTGAGTCCAGCTACTTTCTCAGTTCCTACAACTACACTACTTTATCATATATAAACCTTCTTCCCAAAACATATATATTTTGCCCAAATACCCATGGAAAGCACTAAGCAACATTCTGTGGTAAAAAACCTACCGTTGTGCCACTGACAGACTGAACTGCCAAAAATCCTGTCCCCTGAGGAGTGATGGGCCCTAAAAGAAAATTACATTTAAAAACTTCTGAAAAGTTTTACTACACAATATCTAGCCCCTATTTAAATTCCAAAAGCTTAGAAATACACGACAAATATACTCAATAAAGAAAGCCAAAGTTTAAAGCATTCTATTACTCACATATAAAGCCCCATGGAAGTCAAAGGAATGGTTAATAAGAAGTTACTCATGCAGGGTCTGGGCCCACAATGTGTGCAAAGTCCCTCCGCACACAGCCAACAAATCAGGTTCCTCTTTGATATGCTACAACTTAGCAGAATGCTCAGAATTCGATTAAAAGCCAAGCACTTCACAAATCATTTAAGTAATTCCCAAATACTAGACAACTGCCTGTTTTCCCATACTATTTGGTGTTACTTTATATTCCATGGGGAAATTTAAAGACTGCTCATTCCAAAAGCTGTATTTCCTGATACATGCTGCAAAGCTGGAGACTTTTAGAGCGAGCGAGTGAGCCAGGAGAGCAAGCCGAGCACGGCCTCACCCCAGAAGGCTGCCCCGCAGTGCATGTGCTCAGGGGTGTACTTCAGCAGCCGGTGCCGCCCGTTGTGGTCCTCGATGTAGAACATGGGGATGGTCTGGAAGCGCCTCCACCCCAACGAGAGGATTAAGGGATCGCGGGTCTTAAGAATCTTCTTGTACCACCGGTGCTTCTTCAGGCGCAGCTGATTAGGAGAGAAGGTGAGCCACGCTGCTACAGGATAGCAACAGTGACTCTGAAACTCCAGCCGTGTTTTTCCAGGAATGACTGAAAGCAATTTCTATCTACACTAGGATTTTTTACACATTAAGCTTTATCTTTGCTTATCTTCAAACATTCTCACTAACATTAGGTTGACTGGAAAGATTAATCAGTATTTTATTCACTTTGGAGTCATGCTCGTATGCACACAAGCATTATATAAAACATACACCTATATAAGTGCTAGTAACTTTTCTGTAGTCACTTGTATATAGACCATGAAGGCCAGAGTACAATTAATGCTTGCAATTCAGCAATCACAGTATCAGACCTTAGTCCTGAGACACCTCTGCAGCTGAACATCAAACAACAGTAACCTTTTCTGGTTATCCAAACTAAGCCTGTAAAGATCCAGAACCTGTTACCGTAGAATTACAGTTTGTGTCAAAAGCAAACCCCCTATTCAAGAAAAAAAGATGGAGGTTTCTCCCCTTGTTTACTGTATTTTCAGTAAACAGAAAGCACTAACTCCAGACACCCTGAAGCACACCTGTACCGACATAAAATGCACTCACCCCTTTGGCTACGTACCTGTACATAGCCCACATTTCCTTCGCTGTTGCCTAGACCACCCAGGATGATAGGATAATGAGGATCAAAATTCACGACAAATTCACAGGGCACGTTCTCAATCTCTATGCGCACATACATCCCAGGCCTGAACCCCTCATACTGCACTCTGGTCTCATCATCTTGATCTTCAAATTCCGCTCGATTAAGCTATATGACAAAGAGAAAGCCACCATGTGTTTCACAAAATTCAAGTATTAACAACTTGTCCATGAAGGGCTGGTTCTATTTAAAACACTCTGACGTGTTATATAAATCTTTTTGGGAAAGATCTAATAGGTTTCGTGACTTTTTATTCAGAGTAAGATCTCTATCACCACAAAGGCCTTCCAATTTGAAATCCCAAGTGGGCCTGTTAGTCTACTTGAAAGACAGTACCCCAGAGAAGCAAATGACTGAGTGACTTCTGATACATCTTTCACAATGGCGACTTTGGATTTTAAAGATACAACTGCCAAAAGTACATTCTTTGATTCAGGAGCCCAAGTACCTTTTAAAGTTAATGTCCTGATCTTTAAGGTGTCACTTTATGAGGATGCTGTGCTCCTATCTTATTCAGCGATTAAAAAATATTTTTGTGCATCCTCACACTGTATACATCATCCAAAGCTCTCCTGTAAGAATGTAGATATTGTGCAAATACTTAAGATATCCTCATGAATAACAGAAGCCTCACCCTCCTGTTCTAGCTCCTGATGTTTAGCTACCCATAAGACACTAATTCTTTCACCAGAATGTCCTTCTTTACCCTTTAAGTGCTCTCAGTACATCAGCATACCAGAGCTCTTACTATCTTTCTAACAGAGGCTAATACAAGCAGGTAAGGATTAATTTAACAACTATTTGAGGGCAAAATTTTGCCTCAAGACAAGACAGTGAAGCTATTAGCAATGTAAGGCAGTGTTCTCCCAAGTCAGTCAAAGAAGGAAGCCACTTTTAAGCTTACAAGTTCTTATGTAAAAAAACAAAAGCCTGGAACAAAATCAACAGCTCACATTCTTGATACAGTCATGCTAAACACTTCTACCACATGTACAGAGCAACGGTCATCAATTATTTTTTCCCCAAAATAACTTCACAGTTGGATGAAAAAAGACTGTCACACAGAATTTACTTATCCATTAATTACACTGCAAAAAATCACACTAAAAATAACACCAGAAAAATATATGGCACAAATTAATATGAGAGAGATTTTCACCTTCCTACACATAAAAGGATGCCTTTTTTAATTTAAAAACTTTTTAAGTAGTTGAAGTTTAGATGATACATCCTGTCTCATTCAGTGACTTAAAGTATGGTTAACTACTGCACTCAGTGTAAATTAAGCTTTCACAGAATCAAAAAGTTCAAGCATAAAAAAATCACAAGCATGTATTTCTTTATGTGTACTTTCTGAAATAGCTCCTGAGCATCACCTGTGTCTCCAGGAAAGAACCTTTGGGGGGCCAACTCTGTGGAGTATTTTTGAGGACATATAGCCAGATAAATTGTCAAATTAGCAGATTGTACCTGTGCTTGCTTATGCATTTCTTCTTTGAGATCATCAAAGTATGTGGCATCCCCTTCATCATATTCTGCATCAAACATTTCTTTAAGTTTTCTTTTCTTGTCCATGCGCTCCTTTTTCTTTTCCTCCTCCTCGGGTTCTGGTTTGGACATTTTTTCATCTTCCTCCTCTTCTTCACTTCCAGACTAATCAACAGTAAGTTGCCAAACATGTAAAATGGTTCACTGAAAACAACCCATTCTGATCAACACTTTGATAGCTATTATTAAATAATACTTTTATAGATATTATTAAACAATACTTTTTTATTGTGCCAGTTATTAGACACTTGAAAAACATTTCCATTTTAGACAGAGATTAGCGAGCTATTCATACAAGGAGATATAACTACAGCAAGGACCAAAAGATCTCATGATCTAATCATATTCCTTTTCACTGACAAAATTTTTTTGACTAAACCTCATTTTAACATGAGGGAACGACCCTAGAACTGAACTATCTGTTATTCCACAGCTGATATAGGCATATATAATATAGGAGGAAAAAAAAGTAATTGTTGATAGAATTGAGCAATGCTGTGCTGGAAGGCAGCACTCTAGAGACTAGAGGAGGAAGTTTGTTTACAGACCATTTGAAAACTAACAAAATTATGCCATTACCCTCAATTTTATAACAAAATGCAAAGCCATCAAGTTGCTCAGTCCAAAATAAAATTGATTTTTTCAGTTTGTACTGTCATAGACAACTACAGCTCTGTTCTTGGAAGATATCCAAGCCACAGCATAAAACTGCCTCCACCAGCTTCCTTTATGCAGATAAGAGGAATGAACTAGGAAACTGTGTCAAGTTTCCACAATTTGTTGTGTTTAAACAGAGTACTATAATCTTCTGCATCAGATGAGATGACATAGTACAAACAATTATGATTACATTTGGTTTTAAAATACTTCTGTCATGCCTCCAGATCCTCCAGCTCTTGATTAAGCCTGACACCTACTGTTAAATAAGTGAGGTGACTTCTACATAATTATCTTTAAACAAAAATTCAGGCTCAGACTAAAATCTTGCCATTCTAGATATTCCTAAATTCCAAAGTCAGTAACACACATACCTTTTCTGCATTGATACCACAGATTCCCTTCCTACTGATTCTATGAACACTGAATGTATTACATAGGACACCTATCATTTGATCAGAAACTCATACACATGGATGTGGCTAAAGAACACAGAAATGCAGATCAGACCTCCTCTCCTGCAGCAGCTGCCTTTCCTTTGTGCACAACCCCAGTTTCGAGATCTTCAAAATCTCCATACAGCTCTTCTGCAACAACAAGCACCCAGGACATGTGACCATGAGTTAAGCACTCCTCTGTAGTGCCCCACACCACCTCTCATGTGTTCAGTACTGTGCATTTCTCAGTACTGCTGTGCACATTCGTTCCAGTCTGAGTACTTTTGATTCCCATCAAGTTTTATACGTTTGTTCTGCCCTCTCTACAGCTTCAGCTGAAAATTCCCAGCTAAACTCCAGTGGCTCCTTCTTTACCCTTTCAACACCTTCACGATTTAAAAACTGTAAATAAAGTTTAGATCATTTCAAAGGACCACCAGTACATTACTTTGCACTCTAATGACACAAGACACCAGCAGAGCAATTGAGCTCCTATGTTTAATTAAAAAAAAAAAAATTAAATATAGCTGACAATTTTTAGGTTAAAAACAAATGCTTATAGAAGCCTATCAAACTACAGTCATGATGCCAGTAAGATACAGACACATTATCAAAATTTTTTAAGTATTTCCTAATTAAAAAAAAAAACACCTCAAAAACATCTGAAGATCGATGTCATTTTTCAGCCAAAAGTAAATGGCAAGTTTGTCTTCCCATTAAAGAATAGTTTCTTTTTATTTCTATCATGACTATCCAAAAGAATAAGCCACACATGATGAAGCTTCAAAGCTGGCAGGACCAAATGTTGAGACTAAGGACTGCATTTCATAATTTAAATTTCATACTCTATTTTTCAGAAAGTAAACTTCCAGAATGTGGCACTTGTCTACTGTTTCTACAGAGATCTACAGCAATGTGTAATTATATTAGTATCTATATATTAATTTATATAATAGTTTGAAAAAAACTGCAATTATATCTCTAAGTCAAAATATTCTACATACATAACTAAAAAGTCATACTTCATGAATCATTTTTATAAGTGTTACACATACCATCTTCCTCCAACAGCTTTGCTGCATCTTTATCATCTTCCCACTTTCCAGTAACAAAGCAGTCTTGAATACTGCTCATAACCTGCAAGGTAATAGTGTCATTGCCTTGCACAGCTACAGCTTATCATCAGCAGAAACATTCCCCACAGCATTCCCCACTTCCCCATCAGACACCACCTCAGAGACAATGCCCACATGCAGCTCCACACCAAGACACCATTACCAAAACTACACAATGCCTCCCCAAATGCAGCAATGTGAACCCAACTTAACTCCTGCCTGAAGGTCTTTACACTGCCAAAATCTCTACCCTACATTACATTCTCACTTGGGTCTCCCCTGCTTTTTACTTTTCAGTAAATAAATAGCAAACTGTTATCCACCAACTATTCAAGTGAGCCAAGCATTAAGTTGATTTACTGTAACTTGCCACTCCTGTAAGAACAGACCTTGGAATCTATGGCAGAATATAAGACAGTGGGGCCACAGCCTCCCACAGGAGGAGGACAGGTCAGTGGGCAAACCCAGGACAGTGGGGAAACCTCCCACAGGTCTGTTTCAATGACAACTCAGTCGTACTGTATGAGACACGGCCAGGATAGAACCAGGCACGATATGCAGAAGCAATTATCCAATGGCATTACCTCTTCTAAATCCCAGTCTTGTGGCTTTTCTATCAGAAATTTGGAGCAGTCAAGAGCATTAGCCTTCAGTTTGGATGCTTTGTCTGGACGGCTGACACGGAACAAACCTCCAAGCTCATCATCAGCATCCTCACTCTCCTGGTCCTCATCCTCGATAGCTAAAGTAAACACACAGGCTGTGATGATCTCCCCCACACCACGTGCATGACATCCATTAACCACCTCTCTGCTTATGCTTCACAATAGCTGCAGCAGTTTCAGGTAATAAAAGAACCAAACTGGAATGGTTTTAAATGTAAAAGCCTGAAGAAAATGGTACACTGACCCAGTTGTTTTCATAACTGGAATCATCTAAAAACATATTGCCCAATAAGTAAACACAGGATGCTTGTTCAATATCATAAACTGGAACAATTCCAAAGTGATCTATGAACAGGAAGGACATTAAGCTTGCCTGTAAATCAAGAACACCAGACCGGAGAATCTGTCAGAAAGTCTTCACACACCTGCACTGTGGAAGGTTTACAAAAGCCAAATTCTCATTGTGTTCTACAAAGGTTCTGCACAATGAGATTTGTACACTCAGATAACCACTGGAAAAGTGTTAATTAAACAGGATAAATTATGTAAATAGTAATTTTCTCTTCCTTTTAAACCAGCTATTTTTTCCTTGACGAACACCCAATACTAAGCCATGCCTAAGAGACTATTCCACAGTCACTGTAAGACAGAAATTCCTGAAACCAAGCCAACAGACAACATCCCTTTATGAAACACAATTACCACAATGGATTTGCGCAATATCTATCAGATGATTATATAAATGACCAAACCTTAAATGTTTGGAAGAAATAACTGTACCAGGAAACATGAGTAACAACTGAGTAGTCTGGAAAATGAACTCAAAATGCTTTTTATGGGAAAAGTAAAAACCGTCTTCTTATTAAAATTATTAGTGAAAATGAGCATCAGCAATTAAAAAGTCAATTAACTCTCCTCAAGCCTCCCACCAAAAGACAGTGCTCAAACATTCAGACTTGAGACCTTGGTAGCAGCTGAAAAGCCATGGTATACTGAGCCAAGTTACCCAACAGATTTGTACCTGCTCCATATACAAGTTTACGAAGGTTGGGGGTTGATCGCTGCTGTCTTAGAAAGGCCTCAGCTGCCTTCTGTGTGAGGTCCTCTTTCCACTTCAGTGCACCTGAAAGGGGAAAAAAGTTTGCATTCTATCTCCAAAAAAGAACAAGAATTAGGAGCTACAAAAATAATTTAAAGAAGGACATGACCAGAGGCTTAGGAAGTGTAGACACAATACAGTTTCTTTTTCTCATACTCCATATATACACAGAAACATAAACTGTGGATAACAAATTATACCACTGATTTTTTTCTTTTTTTTTAGCACAAAATTTTAAGAACTTATTAAAAACAGTACGAGAGTTGATCATATTCACAATGCTACGTGTCTCCTTCACAGAATTGAAGAATGTTCAAGGTTGGGAGGGACTTGTGGAGGTCCCCTTGTCCAACGCCACTGCTCAAGCAGCCTCACTTAAGGCAGGTTGCTCAGCACCACATCAGGATGGCTTTTGAATATCTCCAAATATGGAGATTCCTGTTCCAGTGCTCAGTGAGTAGTTAACACATTTTAGTAATATTACCCCAAGCATGTTTTAGTCTTTCTAGACTAAACTATAAAGCACCATTATTTGTTTTACACATATGGCTATAAAGATTAAAGAGAAGTTTATGCAAAATCAATGAAGTTTATAAAATGAATCACCTCCATTTTAGAGGAAGGAAAACTGAGGCTGCATACTACAATGCAAAGGACAGGCTTAACAGCAGGGATTTCTAGCTTTCCTAACTCAAAATCTGTAACTCAAGAACTATACATAAATACAGACATATTATATGACAGGCAATATTATAGAGTATTTACTAATTATATCCTTTAACAATTAATCCAAATACAAACGGACAGTAAAAATTAAACATTTATAGTCTACCTGTTGTGTCAGCAGAAAGATCTATTTTTTCTTCATACTCCTCCTCCTCTCTGAGTAGATTCTCCACATCATCATCCTCAGTATCTACAGTTTTAAGTTTAGTCTGTCTAACACTATCAGCCTTCTTTTCCTGACTGTGCTGAAATCCATTCCTATTTGACTCTTCAGTGTCTAATTCCTCATGTGATCCTCCTTCATCATCACCCTCCTCAAGGGAAGAGTCCTCATCCTCAGATTCTGATGCCTCTTCTGCAGTGCAGTTTCCTGAATCTGCAGTGAGTGCTGCTTTTCTTTTTGGACTGTGATCTGAGATTTGTGATTTCATTTCTGTACGTTCACTATTGGTATCACACTGCTTAGATTCAGCTCTTCTGTTTGCAGCCTCAAATTCACTATCTGAGCTTTCATCTTCATAAGCCCTTTGTTCATCTCCCTCCTCCTCTTCCTCCTCCTCATCCTCCTCCTCCTCCATCTCCCTGTCTTCAGGAGCAGTTTCTCCTTCTTCAGAGCTCATCTCCAGGTCATCATCACTGTCTGCAAATGCTGGTAGCTCATTCACAGCTTCCTCCTGAGCCACCTCTGTTTTCAGACGCTTGGTTCTCAAAACAGTCCTGCCTTCCCTTAAGTGCTCTCTCTCACTTTCTTCCTCAGCATCATTTTCATCATCGCCATCACTTCCATCTTCAGACACTGCCTCCTCTTCTTCTTCTTCTTCTTGGTCATCTTCCTCATCACTTGCTACATCATCATTTTCCTTCTCCTCATCTTCAAATACGGCCTTCCGACGAACTCTTCCAGTCTTCAAATCCACCTGTCTCTCTTCTTTTGGCATCACAAACCTGTTTCCCCAAAGACCACATTTGGGGTAAGGTGGTAAAGTACAAGAAAATTTTAATGAAACAACGAAGCTTCATGTTAATATTTTCAAATAGTCTTAGGAATTTTTTTTCAAACAAAGCGAGACTATGTAGAACATTAGAAAGGCACTGGCATTCTTTAACATGTTTTTATTCAAGAATATTGAATGTTATAGCCAAAAATCATTCCAAGAAATGTCTTCATTTTCCATGAAATTAATTAAAACAGAAATGTTACTTGTATCAGAAAGAAATTCCTGGAAGGCAGGACTACACTGCTTGCAATGCTTTCTAGTACCAATTATTTCTATCTCAAAATACAGTGTGGCATACGAGTTACCTCTGAAGAGGAAGAATTAAGCAATATGTCATTTTACTAGCTGTGCTCTACTGAGAATTCTTCCTAAATTAGAGCCCAAAATCAGAGATTCATTCATGCCCAAACACTGCTCAGCACTCAAAACTTACTCTTGCCCTACATCTTCTGAACCCAAGGGTGTAGAGTCCATGAAAAGAGAGACCTTGCTTGATGCCATCTTAACATCAATGGCTGAGTGTGTGGAGATCAGGCTCTGAACAAGTTCGTGGTTGGGTCTCACTTCCTCCTGGAAAGACAAGATTTTTTTTTTTACTTTTCAATTAAAATGAAGAAACAAATGTCCAATGACAGCTATCAGTCTAAACCAGTGGAAATATGCATATGCAAGAAAAAAATACAGAGCACTTTGAAGAAACGTTTTCTCAGAATAGAATAACAAACTCTCCCTTTCCTCTCTTCACATTTCAAGAATATCTATAATATCAACCCAAGAAAAATTAGAGGGACACCTTCACAGTATGCAACCACTACATTAAACCTCAGCAAGCACACATTATCATAGACCCAAAGGTATTTAACATTTAGCACAATACAGAGGAAAAAAAAGTGAATTCAGTTTGTTTGTAGGCAAATCTTTTTCCTTTCTCCCTTTGACAAGTCAAATCCTTAAAGTGTTCTCCCAACAATCACCATGCCCTGCAAAATAAGAGTGATAATAGTCCAGCATCAGGAGTTTTCCTATGTCTTAGGTCAATATTTGGGAAGTTATTACACAAATTTTACGTACTTAATACGAACTGATCTTCCAATGTTTTGCACAATAACAGATAAGAGAAATATCCCTTCTCTGAAATCCCTCAAGGAGAAGTTTACCCACTATGGATAGATAAGGATTGATTATTTTAATGAAGCTTATTTTTAAATACTGATTTGGGCTCTAAGGATAAAAACTACATTTTCCAACAGAATTCAAATCACCAACAGCATTCTCTTACCTCTTCTTTTTCATGAGCATGGCTTCCACCGAGGTCAATGTAAACAGCATCTTTATCATACACAATGCCCCCGACTCCTGAAAGAGGGGCATAGACGAGCTTCTCTTTCTCGTTTAAGGAACGCTTCTTCTGCTGCTCAGGGAGAGCACAGGGGTCTGGCAGGAAACTCACATCACTCACAGTGAAGTCTCCTACACCTGGGGTGACACACAAAGGAAGCCACAAAGTTTGCACAAAGCTTTGATTCTGAAATTTGTGTAATTTACCATGAAGAGATTTGAAAACAAAACAAAAAACCAAACAACAATAAAGCCCCAAACAAACAAACAAACAACACCCAAAAGAAAAAACAAACAAACCAACCAAACCCAAACAATCATGGGCATTCATCGATGCATTCAGTGATTCATCAACAGGAAGCTCTGTACCAAACATTCAATTCCTCTGCCTTCCCAATGAACTTAGAAAAGTATACCTAAATTCACCAGAATCCTGCAAAGCTTTGGGTTTGTTTCTTTGCTTGTTTTGAAGTGAAAGAAATGACAACTCACTTTTCTGAGTAGGTCTGTAAATTTATTATTGATGTATTTCTTAATTTAAACTTTTAAATAATTCACTTAAAATATTAAATTATTCAGTGACCATAAGAAATATATTACATAAGCTAAATTTACTTTTCATTACTAGGGCTGGTATGTTTTGCACTTTAAGCACCTTTTAAAGTGATGCACCTTTGAAAAACTTTGAATATTGTGTTTATCAGTGCAACAAAACAATTAAAAGCAAAACTAATTACAAGATTGATTTCCACAAAAACGTGCATTATGAAAAATAATTTCCAAAAACATAACAGGTATTTAGAAAGGTGAAAAATCTCCTGTATAACTTTAAAGATAAAAATCATTTCAGCTGTGTTGTTTTTCACAGATCAGTAAAGAAAGAGTTCTAAGAATCTGATAAATTACCTGGCATATGAATTTGACTTTTGTTTTTTAGGTGTGCTCCTCTCAAGTATCCATACAGTGATATCTTCCTGTCACATTTGGGATTGATTCGAACATCTTCTGGGTTTGTCAGCTCTTCCATTCTACCCAACATTTAAAATGACAGTTAAAATATCCAGCAGTCTCAATGGTAACTTTTGAAAAAAATTAATTTAAGAAAAGAGAACATCACTGCTGCCACTGCATGATCTGCAGACTCTAATGATCACAGCTGAATTATCATAAGAAAAAAAAAACAAAACTGGAAAAAAAGACCTTCTAAAAGCATTTTTAAATTGTATTTTAAAGTTCTATAATTATGTTCAACAACGTATTTCCAGAAGGTTTACTGACATTTCACTGAACATGTACTGCTTTCCTAGCACATTTTAACTACTCTTTATAGGCTTTGCACACACAACCCTCCTCAAATCAATTTTACCATTAGAGGGTAAACAGCTGAATGTCACATTCCCTGCAGCCACAACACCTTCTTTTCCCTAGGAATGGTGGTGAGCAACACGAAAGCTACCACAGAAAAAAAGACTGGCTGTTTGTAGGCAGAGGAGGGGGAAACTCCTTTCTGCTCTGCACATGGGAGGCAGCACAAACACAGAGCCACGGAAGAGAACAGGACACTCGTCCTGGCTGCAGCTTAGCTTAAAGCTGACCCAACAATCACGAAACTGCAACAGTTACAGCAGCTTAAAACAATGGTACTGAAAAACCACACGGAATCTGGGGTTTGCATTCTCCCTCTCTTTGCTTTGTGTATTTTTCAGGACTTTCCATGATGCTTATCTACTTCTCTGACAATTTTTCCTGAGGAATTAGAGCTAAAGAGGCTCATTCAAGGTACCTCGGATTATTGTGGGAGTTGAGTCATAACTGTAAGCATTCTGGAAATAAAATGTGAAAGGTGAGGTAATTTCTCAAGTAGGCACAATTTCTCTTTCGTGCTCCAAAGAGACTGTGAACCAAATGCTATGCAAGCAGACAGACCAGAGTGATATTCCAGGGAATTCAGAGGACAAATTCACCAACTGTTCTTTAACCACTGGAATGCTGTTTCTTTTCCACAGAAATTCAGTATAATCATCAACAAGCAAGATCATTTCAATTACTCTGTATTTCAATACTGTTTGCAATATGCCAGAGGTATGTACCTGATCTGACACAAGTGAAAACCAAATGGCTGAACAGCACAAATCTCCAGAGGTGCTTTCCCTTCCCAAAGTCACCCAGGGAACAACCAGGCACCCATTCATACACAGAGCTGAGACTAATATTGCAGCTTTTTAAAAAAACAAGGTGCTATCGAGGCTGAGATTGAAGAAGAGAGAGAAAAACACACACCTGTCTGCAAGAACATACGGGTGAGACGTTTGCCAAGTAAGAGGCCGGAATTTCATAACCGAGATAAAACGCCCCAAATTGTGGATTTCCTGCTTTTGATATTCTCCGTGAACCATCCCAGACAAATAAAACAACTTAGCACCCTAAACACATTAAAAAGATATAAAAACATTAAATATCAAGTTAATACCCAGAAAAATAACAAAAAAAAAGTAATGTAATTCTAATTTATAAACCTTAATCGAAAATTGCACGTTACAACTGGTTCTGAAAGATCAAACTAACCAGTTTACTTTGACATACATGAAAACTGTCCCCTAAATCTTAATGAAAAACCATTCACATCTTGAAGACCTCATAGAGACCTACAATCAGATCCTCCTTGCACAGCAACTACATACCAGACCTAGTAGCAACTTACCACACTGGGATAGAGAATAATCACACATTTTAGAAACAGAAGAAAGATGAAACAATCTGATACAGTATTAACACTGTTCACTTATGTAATAAACACTTCAGTATTGACCCACTTTTCATTTAGCTTCCATAAAGCAAAATATATGAAAAAATTAAAGTTAAACATCATACCGGATACACTTCAGTCCAGAATCTGTGCTTTAGCTTCTTTTTAGTCTTCTTTAATTGTTTGTTGTTCTTGAATGTGTCCAAGTGGGTAAGAACTCCCATAATTTTGGGGAAGCCATGTACCTGGCAAATGTTCAGGAATTCAAATGTTTCCATCTCAAATCCAAAGCTGGCATCAATGAGCATTAGAACCTGAAAACACAATATCCACATTTCACTACAGCAGTACCACAGTGCCCACATGAGCTAATTTCAGAGACCATACCTTTAAACTCTTAAGCTTCTCAGGAACCACAATTTTGCAAAAGGTTCTGTACTTTATTTTCATATACTCTGAAAATCAACTTCAGCATTTTATTTGAAGTCTGGAACTTGGCTGCTAAAGATGTTCTAGATGCTCTAGGAATGCAGTAACATTCTGTATTATAATAAAATCTGAACAAGGGTTTACCTGGCAAATTTAAAATATGCAAAATTGATTATCTTCCAATATTTTCAGGAACATCTTAGGAAATCAATAAACTCTTGTATCTGTGTCTTGAATGCACTAATACCACTAAGGCCAAGTCTTTCAGTAAAATGAGGCAAATTTACTTCACTTGTTGCACCTGCTGTTACAGATCACTAAAATGCCCTGACATGGGAAAACAGCAGCCAACAGTCCCATGAAAATGGAAGCGAAGCTGGTTTAGGGTCTTAACAATAAAGAACTTAAAGCACACAGGAACTGATGACAGATCTTCGAGCACTGATGTAATCTCAGCCCCCTATTAACAAACCCAAACAGATTCTCAGCACCACCATGCACACACAGAATCTGCAATATCCACCACATCCACTAGCAGAAGTATTTGTATTGTTTGGTACATCTCCCTTACTCAGTAAAAAACATGCAAGTAGAATGCCTAGATCAGTCCACATATTTTTTAAATATTTATATAGTTAATACTTAAACAAGGATCCCAAACCCTAATCAGCTGTGAATAATGTACTCCAAATCCACATGTAAAGTAAAATTCTAAACAAATGGATCAAGCCCTGGACTCCAGGATCAGTTGATGTAATCCCTGATCCAAAAGCTGCAAGTAAATTACAACAGTCACCACATTCCACTGAAATCAATTCTTTTACTACACAACATTCTTCACAGATGGAGACCTCAGAGTGCATAAAAACCCAGCTAACAAACTAATACACATTTCTACTTTGAACATTAGCTGAAAACTTCTTGACTAAAAATCGTTTTCACATTTCATACGATTTAACCAAGTCCCTTAGTCACTGTGTCACCTCAGGTTGCTATAACATCTTCCACTAAAAGTTTACCAGTTGCATTAGCAATAAAGTTCAGTAGCACTTCCCTTCTTTCACATCCTCCTCACCACCACACACACACTTTTTACTTTCCCCCACCCCCCATAATGAGGAAAGTCTCAGGGTTGTTCCAGAACATTAAGTGTGTCAAAGACCTTAGCTCTTGTTATTTTTGAAACTAAAGACGGTTTTACCTTCAACAGCAAAAATGCATAGAGAAATCAGACACTGATGCAGCCCAATCAAAAGTAGTATTTTCAATATAAATTACAGCAGAAATCACATTCCATTGTTAACTTACCAAGTCAGCAACTTTAGCCAGGTCAATCATTGTGTTAATGTCACATCCACATTCAATAATGGTCAGCCGGCGTTTTTTACCTGAAAACAGAATTAAGCATCATAAACTGAAACAGAGAGAGCAAACCAATCAGTACAGTTTTCTTTTCAGGTCACATTCCTGAAGTTTCTCCAATGTATTTGGGACTCAGATTCTGGTCTAGCATGTAAATCATCCAATATACATCACTGTAGAAGTGCCTGTTTTTACCTGTTTATAATTCTACTAAAAAATAATATTTAAATTTAAAATATTCAGATCTTCTTTTACTGTAAGTATACCAGATCACTCATCCAAAGGATTTCTTCAGTATGACCAAAAATTATGAGAACAGGAACACATCCCAGCTCTCAAAGCAAGACAAGTAAGGGGAGCAAAATAAGCATTTCCAGTTCTCACTTGTTCTCACCTGAAACAATTGTAACAGGACCCCGGATTTCAACCAGCTTTTGCCTCGTGAAGTTCTTAATGAGACACTTTATCACAGTGCTCTTCCCAACCTTGGGAGGGCCCACCACAACCACCACCACGGGAGGCGGCTCCAAAGGAGTCCGGTCAACCACGGGAATGTGATGCTTTTTAGTCTTCAGATCCTGAGTCCTGAGAAGAAATTTGTAATAAGTAAATACACGAATGTCATGGATAGTGACATTTAGTATTCGAAAGTCTTCAGTATTTGCAAAAGCTTCAACACAAAGGTTGAGCACAAGCACAGACACCAACATGTAAGTGGAATTCCCACTGAGTCTAATGAGCTACAGTTTTTTCCAATGATTACCACAGTGTACAATGTAACAAAGCATCCCACACACATAAACTGCACCGTGACCGGGTGAACGACGAAAGCTATGCAGGCACACCAGTGAAAATTACGCTTTGCGTATTTCTGCACAAAGTAACAAAGGAACCCCAGGGAACAGCCATCCCTCCAGCCGCCTCTGCACACCCTATAGCCAGTTCCCACTTCTCACCGATGGAAAGTCCTGGCCATCCGCACAGCGGACTGGACTGTAAAGGCTTTGGGATTTCTCTTCCGTGCATTCTCCTCATCTCCTATTCCCAGGTCATTGAGATAACGTTTCCTTTTCTTCTCTGCCTTTGGTCCGCTATGCTTCGCACGATGCTTCTTCTTCTCTTTTTCCTCCATCTTACTCTTTCAACAGCTGTTTACAATCAGTAATATTGAGAGTTCCTCCGTGGGACAGCGGGCCGGGCTGGCACGGGAAGAGAGCACAGTTAGCAGAGGGCACATGTACACAGCACACCCGCCGGAGAGCACCTCACCGAGCACCTCACGGAGCACCTCACTGCCCGAGCACCTCACGGAGCTCATTCAGGCCCTGCCCGGCCGCACGGCAGCGCCCGGCTCCTGTGCTCCCGGCCCAGGGCCGCGGGCTCCGGGCAGGCCGGCAGTGCCCCGGCGGCGCGGCCGGCGCTGCGGCACGGCCTATACCCTATCGCGGGCAAAACCGAGCGCCGGCGGCCCCGCGGCGGGGAGCTGCCGGGCACACCGCGGGCCCTCAGCTCGGGAAGGGGTCCTCCCGTGGGGCCGCTCCCCACGAGCAGCCACCACACACCTGTGCCGTGCCGTGCCGTGCCGTGGGCCCCGGTTCTGCCCGGCCCGGCGCTGTCCCCCCGGCCCGGTCCACGTGGGCTCGCACCGAGCGCTCCGCTGCGGAGCCACCCCCTCGGAAACAGCGGCTGCGCGCGGAGTTCCGGGCGCGGCGGAGCGCTATTGCCGGCGCACACGCTGTCCCACAGCAGGATAGTGGTGGTGGCCCTGCGCCCTCTGCACCGGGAACAGGAACCGGGAACCGGGAGCCGGCCCCTATGTGTTTAGGAATAAATTACTTTCCCGCAAGCTCTGTGAAAGCCCGCGGTAGCTGCCCGGCGGGGCCGGCCCCACAGCAGCGGAGCAGAGGAGGCGTGGGGAGCTCCGGCTGCCCCCTGTTCGGGGCACTCCCCGTACGAGCTGTCAGATGTGGTCCTAGCAGTCAATGTGAGGAAAATGATTCCTTGTCAAGGACTATGGGAGGACGAACGAGTCACAGGGTAAAAGCCTATGGAGGGCTTTTGAGAGCAGTGAACTCGGTCGGATTCACGGAACCGCAGAAACAATTGGAATTTCAACCCCTGAGCCCCCCGGTGCCATCGAGTCCAGCCTGTGACCGAACACTGCCGTGACAGCCAGATCCTGGCACTCAGTGCCACGGGCCCTTGAGCCTGGCTCCACCACCTCCCCGGGCAGCCCATCCCAGTGTCTTTTCTGTGAAGAAATTCCTCCTAATTTCCAACCTGAACCTCCCCGGGTGCAGCTTAACACTATGTCCTGGCCTTCTGTCGCTAATACGACTTAGGTGGGAGCATTTTGCAGGTCCCAAGGCCCGCACGCACAGGGACATGACCAGGCATGCAGAGGGCACGGTACCCCAGGTGAGAAGTGAGCCATTGCTTTATCTCAGGTCTGTGCCCCAGGCCCCCTCGAGCGGGTTATAGGTGCCGGCCCTGCCTAACGAGGCGAAGAGCCCTCTTGTCTGGGGTGATTTGCCTTATGGCATGAGCCCGCGAGGGCTGCTAAAGAGGTGTCCAGGCCGTGAACTGCTCCCTCTGTGATGCCGGCTCCTTCCTGCCTCCCAGGCAGGTGGCTGTGAAGAAAAGAATGTGATTTACAGGTTCCCACATACTGAGGAGCTCGGGACACCCCGCAGTGGAGTAGACCCAAACTGACCGTAAGTGACATTGGTGAATTTGGGTCCTCACTAACTCTTTGATAAGTTATGTAGAAGAAAGTACATTTTTCAATATTTAGCGTGCAAAATCCTCCCTTCTTCTATAAGCAGGAGCATTTTACAGGCAGTAGAACAGTAGTCCAAGTCCTGAACACATTTTGTTCCTACCCCAGCTCTTCCTCAGCATCACCTGCTCATGTCAACAGAGGTGCTGTTGGCATGCAAGTCCAGGGGAGGCTACAATATTATCATTGTGGAAATACCTCCTACGTGTTGAATAAGCAGTTTGTTCCTGTCATTCTCCACCTCACAGTGAGGACAGGAAGTATACAGAAGTGTCAGAGGGGAGCATTGCATCCGAGTGGTCTGCAAAGATTTTTCTTCTTTGTGAAATACATGCTGGGTATGTGTGTTAAAAGCAACTTGTAACAAAGAAAAGCAGTGATTTACAGTAGCTCAGTGGTGGGAAAATGATTTTTTTTCTTGTCATTACTCTTGTAGTATTACAAGAAATACTCAGAGTGTATTTTACTTGAGTGTTGGAAACAGCAGGCAGTTGGTTTGCTAATAAGGGAACTGTGTTCTCAAGACCGAATGAAGGAGTTGTAATGGAATGCTCAGTATTAATAGAGCTAAACGCCAAACACCAAAACCAGCTGCCTTAGACGGCAGCTCTGGCAGAATAGGATGCCTCCAGGATGGTTGGGAAACAGCAGGGACCAGCCTCACTTGAGACCTGTAACAGAGACCTTCCCCTAAGACCTCTCCCAGACATGGTGCTGGTTACCACAGTGAGAGCAGCAGGGAGGAGGCCGCAGGAAGGCCCCGTGCTACTGCCAGGTGCCCATGGACTCCCGGGGGAAAGCAAAGCCCATCCTTTTGGTTATGGTGTGTGCTATTCTTTCAGGTGTCTTTTTTTTTCCCTCCTCCTCTTTAAATCACTCTTTATGAAGCAAGGCTGTTCTGCTATACACCTGAGCACCATTTCTTTGTCTTTTTCATGGATAAAATAATACTTGTTCTCTCTGTGCCTAGTAACAAGTCTCGCTTCTCATTAAGAAGGTTTTATGAGGGAGAGGGTATATGTAAATAAAGAAATAAGTCTTAATGCATTTTTTTCAAAGATTTACTAAAAGAGTCATATATACAATCATAAATACAATCATCTCTTTGTCCTTCAGTCTCAAATACAACTTCTTGTGTTCAAAGTGCCTTGCAGCTATTATCTGAAGCCATTGTTCTTCTGTAATACATGGGCTTGCTCCAATCCTTTAGGTCAAGGCAGAAAAGTTACAGCCACAGCTAACAATTCCTGACAAAATTCAGGGCTAATATTCTGGACATCTTGTGTACACATCTCCATAGACAGTTTTTTCAGGGTTATCAATTTTATTAATGACATAATGGTCTGTGATTAAGTTGTATTCTCATTGTTTCTCTTGTTCTATAAACAAAATAATTACATTAATAACAAATGTATTACAATCTAAGCATCCTTAAAAATATTCCAGACCCACATTTTAAACACAGAAAAAGATTTGCATGTAGAGTTTTCAGCATCCTAGGCTTAATACTGCTTTAACACACAACCATGGCAGTTCTCCAGAGATACACACATGAAGAACCTTTCCATGATTACTGTGGTCTTCTGGACAGCCATGGATCTTGAGAATTCTAAAAACAGGCTCAATGTGAAAATGCAAAGATGAAACACATTTTTATCTCCCCTGAGTGCAACTCTACAACTGCATGAAGGTAGAAAACCTTAATTTGGCAAATAGAAAATTACAACTTTTTTTTAAAAAAAAGACAATTTGCAAACAAATTATACAAAAGAAAATCACAAAAATATTGCCTTTTAAAAGGCTGTGGTCATTTTTAAATGAAAACACTATCTATTAAGTACCCAGGAAAAGACCATTAATGTTCTTTATCAGGAACACACCTAAAATTCAAACACACCCAGTGAGATGTCCCCTGCCACCACCAAGGCTGCTTTTCCCATGCTTGTACCCCTCTTGTGTTAATGCTTTCTCAACTAAAAGCTATAAATAAGTTTGTTATCTACAATTTTTTAAGTTAAAATAAGTGAATTATGACCAGGATAGAAAAAAAACTCAGTGCAGTAAGGCCACAAAAGCCCTAAGCCTCCTGGCAGAATTAATCCAGTACAGTCTGAACACAGAAAACCCTTCAGTACTGACATACTTGTGAAGATCAGTCTGTGCATGCAGGTTGTTGTGAGGCTGCCCATAACCAAACGTGCAGGAATACTGCAAGCAGCTGGTGAAAGGTCCCTTGGGCTGGGGAGGCAGCTCAGATTCGGCAGGTAGCCCTTGCTAACTTGGCTTATCTTTCTTTCCCTTCCAGACAGGGCACAAAATTCAGAGCAAGCACTCTGCACTTAGACCTGCAAAACCTCTAGCCACTTTGGACAACACTGCCAATTGAGCAAAAAAATTACACTCATTTTTTATCAAGTGCACCCACTGCCAGTTTCATGTCTGACCCAAATGACAGACAGAATTCTGGCCACCAAAAGCAGAAAGGTAACTTTTTGTCTGACCTTGCTCTGCATTTTTCTCATTCTCAAACAGCAAATCTAACCCTGTCCCCAAAATTTCATTTCTTATGCCCAGCCAATAAGGGTCATAGTCATTTAGTGTCTCCAGCAGCTGCTGCCCATACGATGGGACTGGAGTGCCTTGATAGCCCCCTTCATGCTTTGGCAGTACCAAAGGAGGACTAGCATTATTAGCTGCAAGCAGAGGTGAACTGTGCCTCATCTGCTCGGGCTCAAGCTTAGGTTCCCCCCCATCATAACTGAAAGCGGAGCCCTTCCCAAAGGGAGAAGTGCTTGACTTGGCATACAAACAGTTCTCAACACCCAGGCCCTGGTTAGAATTGAAGTAGTTTAAGACAGGCTTCTTGTACATGTTCTCTTTAGCTGCTGGGTACTGGTGATCTGTACAAGGCTGGAAAACATCTGCATCCGAGTAGAAGCTTTCAGTGAAAGATTTCTTCAGGTGCGAGTATTCCTGTGCCTGCTGCACAGGGAGCGAGAACTGAGGGGCACTCCCCACGCTTCCCGCACCTAGTGGGACCCCTCTTCCCGAACAGTCCAAACCAAAGTCAGCTGCGGTCTGTCCCAGGGCTCCAAATGTGTTATCCAAGCTCCTGAAATGCATGTCGAGCCTTGAGCACAGGTGCCCCGAGTAGGACGGCGGCTGACCACAGAAACTCTGGCTCCCTGCTGGCCGGCCTGGCTGCGGGCAGAGGAGGCTCCGCTCTGTGCCCGGGCCCTGCTGCGCACGGGGCCGCTCCTGGCCAGCGCACCGGGGCGGCTTCGGCTTGCCCGGCCGGGCGTAGGCGACGGCTTCGCTCTTCTTGTGGTTCAGCTGCCGGGCTCTCCTGTTCTGGAACCACACCTGCGGGACCGGCAGAGACTGAGCACCCGGACCGCCGGGGAAGCCGCTCCGCCACCCGCCCGTCCTCCCTCCCGGGCCGCCCCTCTCACCTGGATCCGGGACTCTGGGATGTCGGTGAGGCCGGAGAGCTGCTCCCGCAGGGCGATGCCAGGGTACGGCTCCTTCTCGAAGGCGCGGACCAGCAGCTCCAGCTGCGCCTTGCTGAACGTGGTTCTCTTGCGCCGGCCGCCCTCCCGCCCCGAGCCGGGGCCGGTGGGGCGCGCCCGGGGCTCGCCTGCGGGAGAGAACGGGGAGCGGCGGTCAGCGGGGCCGGGCGGCGTCCTCCTGCCCCAACGCCGCCAACACTAACGCCAGAACCGNGCTGGCGGGGACCAGGCTAGCGGGGGGCAGGCTGGCGAGCTCCATGAGGACCGAGGTCTGCGGACGGTGGAGTGGCACTGGCCGCTCCGTGCCTTAAGAGCCCTCCACCCACAGCCCTTGGCGACCCCCACCCACTCGGCCCGGCCCCGCCGGAGCTCCGAGGGTGACTCAGAGCCGTCTCCCACACCTCCATTGTCATCCCATCACCAAAATACACATAATTAGGGCTCGCCCCATCCAAAGAGCCAAAGTGTCTCCCAGCGAAGCCCCCGCTGCTGCCACCAACCCATCCACCTTTCTTTAATTCAAATGGACAGCGAATAATTTAATGAAGAAATGTTCCACCTTTGGTTTAGCCCTCTAAGAGAGAGCCCCGTCTCTCTGCACTGCAGGCCTGGACTTCTGCTGGAAACCCGGTGCTCCCCCAATTCAAGAAGGCTTCCATACCCTCCTTTCTCCTAAAGTCAAACCATCCAAGTTCTTACTGCACCCAGGTGACAAGTCCTTGTCTTCCTCACTTGGCTACCCTGCTCCTATTCCCATCCGTGGGACATTTCTCATCAGCTTTACTTTAGTAAATAAAATGCTGGTGATTTTACTAGATAGTGCATCAACACCCACTGTTCACAGTAAAGGACAAAGCCTCCCCCAGCACACTCTGAGGTCACCCAGGTGAGATGGAGCAGTCTCACTCCCAAATGCATCCTGAAGAGCTCAGCACAAAGTCTTCCTTTCCCAGGGCAGCTTTTTTTCCCTCCAGACAGCTCTGCTCATCCAAGTCAGGTACAGAACAAGCAAGGTCTGTGCTATCAGCCCAAGGTGAAATCATGAACAACATATTAATCCAAAGTAGAAGCCAGAAATATCATTTAGGAGAGCCAAGAGTGACATAAGTGACTTACAGGGAGCAACAGTTGCAACATTGAAAGGGAGTAGATGTTACAAGAGAAGAAAATCAATTAGTCAGTGTAATAATTTTTCAAATGAGGCTATTAATAGCTATCACTGAAGGTGTTCAAGAACAGCAGCATCATGACATCATGTGTTTTTCATCTCAAAATGTCCCCATTCATTTTCAAATTTGGGACCCACTCCAGCTTGCTGTGACGCTGAAGGGTACAGGGACAAAATGTGTGTGAGCTGTTACACACTGTTTGCATTCTGTAGGGACCAGTGCACCCATCATCCATGCAGCCACTTTTAGGTTGAGCTACACAAGGGTTTTAACATTACATACACCATCACAGTGCTTCACAACAAAAAATTGATGTCCATCCACACAGGGATGACAGTCAGCTGCCATGAGTCTAGTACTCCAGAGACTGGATTCCTTTATCAGCTCAGTCCGTAAGGCAAGGTAAATGCCCTCAGAAACCACCTCACTGAAATAGTATTTTCAAGCAGGAGCACATATGAAGACAGAATTTCAGAGGGATGACAGCAGCAAATAGTCCAAAACGTCTGGAAACAACAGCTTGCAGCAATTTCTCAGTACTTCTTCCCTTTCCTCTACCTCAGCATCCCTATAAGCCTGAACTGTCATAGCACAAAACTGTTCCACACAATTTCTTTTGTCCTCCACAGCTCCAGGCCAGTTTGAAGTTTTTCCTCTCCATATAAACAGTACAATTTCTATTTAAGCAAGAATTATGTGGGAGAAAGGAAAAAAGGTGTCAGGTGGCAAGTGGTTCAGCAGTTCTATATAGAGTTAAGAGGTGTTTCTGGCCCTTTGGGTTTATTTAACTATTATTATTCCAATATATATGAAGGTAGGGGTGGACTAAGGCTCAGATACAGTAAGCAGACTTACAAAGCTTGGGGGCATAGTTTTATTGATGGTGTCCACAACAGCAAATTTCAGCTTCAGCTATTGATTCTTGTTCTAAGCATGCAGGGTTCACCTCTAGCTGCCTCGAAGTCCCCACGGGGCTTTGCACAGAGTCGTGCACAAGCCGCCTCCAGTGCACACTTGGCTAGCAAAGCTCATGCAGCTGCTCCTTCAAAAAAGCTGGTCACCTTTTTTTTTTTTGGCAAAAAAACCCCACTTTTTTTTAGTTTAGTTTTTGTCAAGCTTAGTTCAGGCATCAGCATGGGATAGGGATGCACAGGGGCAAAGGGTAAGAGAGGAGTGAGGAGCCTCAATTTGAACTGGCACTATAAAGCATGGAATTGCATGTGACCTTTCCATCTCTCTGCAGTTCCAATACAACTGTCCACAGGGTACATGCTACACTGGATCATGGATACCAAGGGTGTTTGCAAGATACAAAGAGAGATTACTCATTCACTCTGGACAGAGGGAAGGCTAGAACAAACGCTTAAATTTTTCTTTCTGTATTTCTACTTTACGTGGCAGAAAACATCATCTCATGGGACTAACTACCAACACAAAGCTGCCCCTGTAGGCAGCCTGCAATACTGAGCTCAAAAGAGCAGGGAAACCTCCTCCAACACACACATGCACACCTTATAGACACAGCCAGTGCAGAAGAGATAAGAAGGAGCCAGCAGAGGCTTGTACAGACTTGCACTACTTGCAAATAGTGCCTGTCCATCATTCCAGCTCGGGTCAAATAGAACAGGCTTTTGTTAACATCCCCTAGCTATAGAGAGAGCAGTTCACACTTCCCGGAGTTATTGTTTGAGGCACTCTGCCAGGCAGCCTCTTTACACCCTTCATTTTCAGATATTTTCTTTGCAATGCTAATTGCTAGAGATTGTGAGTTTTAAGTCAGATTCCAGGAAAGAAGATGACAATCGTTGCCTTCCCCTGCTTTTCCTCCTTTTCTGCTGAGACATATGGACTTGGCCTAACATAAGAGCTAATTTCTGCCACAGCTGCAGTTTGACCATACACTAATCCATCAAGAACACTGACCAGCCCTTGCTGCCCATGTTCCCTTGGCATCGTGGTGCTGTTGCATGCCAGTGATAATCGAAACAATTGCTTGTTAGCTCCCGCATCTCCTCTCTAAATCCTATCAGGAAAATAGTATTCTGACCCCTCTTTTTGATTCATTTCACAAATAGCAAAATGGGAAGAGAGTGGGAAAAGATGCAAGAATACCGGAAGTAGCATGCCTAACAAAACCATCTCTTCAGTTCATAGATTGTCTTCAGACTTCCTCAAAAATCCATGGAATTTTGCTAAAGATTTAAGTAGAGTCCAAATGTGGAAACCCATTCTGGCAACGTCGCTTTATGCCAGTTGTGGTACAAGTGTATCTACAGAGGAATCCAAATCACAGGTGGGACAAGCTGCAAATAGAACAGAAATTCATAACAGGATCCATAAGTAAAGTGCATTTAGGAGCAACAACATAATTATTAGACAAGGACTAGCCACAGTGCTCTTTAAAATAGCTCTCGAAAAAAGGTTTGCACCTATCCTATGCAGGGCATTGGAAGCACCTCCGTTCTCTCCCTCCAGAGCAGCCCTCATGTTAGGAGTTGCAAAGGTGGCTCCAAAATCATGCTAGCATGAATGGTAGCAGTGCAGCAGGGCTCTGTCACCAGGCGCCTGCCTGGGGAGTCTCAGGACAAATACCCTTCAGAAATCCCTACTTCAAACATTTTCTAGTACAATGCTATGGATGTTTGAGCAGAACTTTCATCCTGAAGGAGGCAAGATCAATTTCACTAGTTGGTCTTCAGACGTTAACACCTCATAAAAAGGCTGCTCATGCTCGGCTTATCTGGAATGTGTCTTTAATTATCTTTTGCTACACCTTTTGCAGCCCATTACTTACCAGTCAACACTGCTTTAATTATGGGCTTGGCAGTAACAGGCAGCTCTTACATCATTGAAATAAAATTGCTACAAAGCAACCCCTGTAGAATTGCGAAGAGATTTCATGTTCAAATGGAAAACGGTGGAATTCAGCAAAGCAGCATGGATTCCCATCCACAAAGATTTCATCCCATGAGCAGTACTTTCATGACCGGGGTGCCCAGGAACCCTCCAGAGAACATGAGCAGACAAGTGGTGGTTGTGCTCTCACCTGCTCCTCATGGAAAGGAGCATTTACAGCAGCTCCTCTTGCTCTGGAAAGCAGTTCAGTGTCCAGACATGTCCAATGCCATGGTGTGTCATCAGGGCAAGCGGGATGGGGGCACATTTTGCACCTTGAGCAAAAAGAAGCAAAATTTATGATAATTCTTGCTTTTAAAGAGTATTCATTCCCCGGTCCAGAACTGGCTCTTGGGAGAGCTGTCATCTGCACTGACCTTTGCCCTACAGTTAACACCTTTGTTATGCCAAAGCATTGCTCTAGCATTTCCTCCTACCAGAAATAAATGTTGCTTCTAATTCTTGAAAGTGCAGGCAAACAATATGGTTGAAAACACCACGCACTTTTGAGACATACCAGTCTTGCTCTTAGTTCCCACTAAAATCTATAGATTTTTTCAAGGTGAAAAAGGGATTAGGCTGGTTTTAGGTAACTTGGAATAACCTCACACTGCAGTATTTCTTATATTTAACTCTTAAATGTATGGAACTGATTGTAACACTCTGAAATCCAGGGAAATGATAAAAAAGGCCCTACCTGCAAGACTGAATGTCTGTCTCACCTGACATTTAACTCTTCACCAATGACCAAAAATGGATCCCTACCATGGGAAGGTAGGAGTCTATAACAAGCTCAGTAAATGACATACTGGTACTTTTACTTAGAAATTATGCTGAAGACCTCGGTCATTTTCAGCCCAGAGACTTCCTGACATGGGTGAGAGTTTCTATTTTGTGGATTTATTCAGTCTTTTTCTGAATGTATGTAAAATTTTAGCTTCCAGAGCATCCTCTGCCTAGGATGTGTTACATGGAACAACACTTAAGTTTTCTGTGTTCTGAACATGTAACCTGCTAAAATCATTTGGTGCTTGCTGCCTCCCACACAAGAATGTGGAGTGACCTTCACTGATTCCAGCAGTTCACACAGACCAGTTTTTCATCAATCCCCATCACTTTCTACCTTCAGCCACCTCATTTCCACACTGAAGAATCCCATCTTATTTGTGTTAGCTGGCCCATGATTATGTCCCCTATGGTAACTGCTCCATGCCCCCATGGTAACCTGCTCCATCCATTCATGTTGTCCTTTCCATAGCTTTTTCCAGTTATGCTGTATCCTTTCTGAAAAAAAGAAGATAGAGTGACTCTCAGAATTTAAGATGTAGAGGAATCATGGTGTTTTAGCTATTATGAAGGTAATGTGCAGGTTTTTTTCCAGTGCTTTCCTAACAGTTAACATTTACCTTGTCTTTTTGACCCTTACTGAGCTTGCATTCGCATAGAATTATCTATCAAACTCCAAGATCTCATTTCTGAGTTGTAATGGTAATCTGCTGTGAAATCTGGAAACATTTCCTTACTTGTACTGCCACTATGCTGCCAACTGGTGAGTTTTTTAGTCCTGTGGCAATCTTGAAAGAAATTGTCATCCCTGTCAAAGAGAAGACTGCCTTAAATTTTAAAGGAAGTAAGACCCCAGGTAAAACTGAAGCCAAAGTATTTGTAAAAATTGTGTCTTTTATTAAGTGGTAGCCCAACAACGCCCAACACTGTTCATTTTTTTCCTGGGCAGTAGAAAGAAAGTCTTAAAAGATGGATGTAGGATAGCTGGGGAAGTGATATTGGTGCCCCCAGTCTCATGCAGTACAATGCCTCCTGCTCTGGAGAGGAGAATCTGTGTTCTGTGGGATAGACTTGCCTCTCACAGCCACACAGAACACTGATCTGCAGCTTGGACAGGCAGAGCCTGAGCCCGAGCCTGTAAAGGGTTAGGATGACCAGAGGGAAGGACAAATCAGCAGAGCAGAGTCCACACCAGTGCAGCAATCAGCTGGAGTAGGATTTCCCTGTTTAATAGGCCTAATGATTATCAGTATTCTTGACGCCTTTGAACAACAGTAGAAAAGCCACACAGCCATGCAGTAGCAAACCTGTCACTAAAATCCTGCCTCAAGAAACATTAAAAAATTGTGGATAAAATATCCTCCAGAAATCCAGCCAGGGCCTCCAGAGGATTACTGACTACAGTTCAGTCTGGTGAGCCTTCGCTTGCTGCAGCACCACTGAGATAAATACAATTTCCTCTAAATGTAGTGATATTTCATGCCCAGTACAGTCAGGCTCACAGGCTACATTACTTTATGGTAATCCTTTGCCTTGTACTCCCTGCCGTCTCCTTCCTTGTCTCCTTTCTTTTGTAAGAAAGTGTCTGTCATCGTGCTGTTTGTGTAACTGCAGATATATCTTGTGACTGATCAGCTCCAGAAGCACTACTGGACTCTTAGCACCTGAGAGGATCAGACCTCTGAACTGCAGACGTTTTAGGAAAAGGACTATCTTCTTGTGCTGACAGAATACAAGCACACCCACATGATACTATAGAAATACAAAAAATCTCAACCTCACAGTCTGCTGAACTTGATTATGATAACTAGTCACCTAAAGACGAGTGAATTTGGCCTTAAGGCTAGTCTGCTGGGACTGGAGACAAGTTGTCTGGAGTCTTCTCCTCCCTGTTTAAAGAGCTATTGCTCTAACCTCCCTTGTCAATCCTATTCCTCCTCATCTCCCAACTAACATCCCCACCCATGTGGCTGCAGTGAAACATGCTTCCCACCCATCTCACCCATCTGCTAGTGAGTGACACCATTTCTTTGCTCTATCTGTGCTGACTTTTTTCTATGGCACTTAGTTTTTCCCTCACAATATTCCTATTCCAGACACCTAGGAAAAAGTACTTAGGACTGGAAAACTGTCTCACTTGACATGACTTGTTCATTAACTGAGAAGCACAAAAAAGATCCATTAGCTGGTCCCAATGGACCCTCAAGAACAATAAAATAAATGGAAGCCTTTCCTTTTTCTCAGCACTGTACTCTGTGTTTACTACCATACCACTTGGCAGCATAAGGCAGTGTCTTTCAAAATAGGCAGCAGTAATAAAGAGTTAGGAATTCTTTCAGAGAGAAAGAAGAAATAGTGTCAGAGAGCAAACAGTATGTATTAAAATACACATGTGCTGTCATGAAGTGGTTAAACAAGGAGTCAAAATGCTGAGGGTTTCTGGAGATTTACTCCTTCACCCTGTTATAACCACTGGACATGCAGTAGGACACTGGTGTGCAGAGCCTTGGCCCTCTATCTGTGTGAAATATGCTTTTGAATAGTCCAAGCTACTCGGGTTTTTCCAACCTGGCCAATATGAATAAGGCTTTCTGGTCATAATTTATCCTTGCAAAGTACATTCAGTTTTATTAAGTAGCCTCCCCAAATAACGTAAACTTTTTTTTTGCTTGCATACCTTCAAAGAAATCTTGTCAAATACTTGTAGTTCATATCCAATTTTTAAAATTCCACCAAATCCTTGTAGTATAAATGCAACATCTATAAACCATAAAAATATTAATATTGTTATACTTGTTAATATTTCATTTTTTAAAGCTACCTCACATAATAGAAAAACACATTAGAGATGTCCACAAAGTATTTTTAGTAGGACTCAAGTTACTGACTTCCAGCAGGTATGAGTAAAATCAAATAGAAAACTGCAAAGTGCACAAGTGTGATCAAAACTGAAGTTCCCTGTGCAAACTGGACTTCAAATTGGTGAGCCTTGGCTGTCTCTTTACAAAGGCTTATTAAGGCAATGTTGGTTGAAGCACATCCTGATAAAGGCAGCTGTTTCACCTTCCTTTTCCTTTTTAATAAGAGAAGAAAACCCCACAGTGATATTGTAAGGATGAGCACATGGGGCTCTGACATAAATTCACCTCTAAAGTGCACAAACTCCATTTGTAGTAAAATCAATGAGAATTTCATATGTTTATAACTTATAGATGTTACCTAGTTCTTAATCTTTACAGAGAAGAAAGTATTTGCCTGGGACCTTTATAGCTGATCACTTCCAAGACTTCAATTATGCTCTTAATTGTGTTTGAAATGTGATAAAAGTAGTTTTATCAAACATCCAGGGAATCCAATGACTAATGAGAAGGACACAGCAGACACATGCAAAGGTTCACTCACTCCAAGTTGCAAAGGCTATTCACTACAGCAACAAACAGTATTACTATACCACACTGTTTCTTCTTATGCACATCTCATTACACTTAACATTTCCTGTAAGAATGGGAATCTGAAAATCCTGACCATTAACCTCAGAAATGTAATGCTTGTCAAACTGCAACATGAAATATTTCAAAAGACCGTACTTTTCCTTAGCTCCTCTAGTCTTATAGAACTAAAAGATTAAGGTGATACAAGTCTGAGTCCCCATTAACAATTAAAAATGGCAGGGGAATAGGTTAACTAGCTACATTGGGAACCAGACTTTGCTTGCAGTCGTTTCATTTCAGCATTGTGTCATTTAGCTCTGATTAAAATAAAAGTCCTGTTGCTAATTCTATTTCCTTAAGTAACTTTCCCTGAACGCATCTCATCTCTTTTATACCAGCTTCAAATCCAGTTTAAAATTGGCTCCAGTTTATTTCCAAGTAACTTCCTAGGAAAAGCCCAATCCCTAAATCCTTACCTATACAGAAATTTGCTGTTTAAACAAGTCACATCACTGACTCTAGCATGATGACTCATGCCATAAATTTGTTCTGAATTTGACTAATCTTCCCTCCCCCTCCTCCTTTTTTAAAAGGAATTTTAAAGGACAGAGAAGAGCTAACATGTCTCTATCTATTCTCTGGCATCCACCAGAACACCAAACAAAAGAGGCTGACTACCTGGCAAATACCCTTTGTACTTCCCGATGGAAGTGAGATAGTCAATATCTCTAACTTAGAGATAGCAAATGTTTCTAAACAGAAGAGGGAACAGTTTTCTCCACTAGTGGGTGCAACAGAAACTTTAGTATTTGAAAATTGAAGAGAGTGAACTATTGATGTGAACAGCATGTGAAATGAGCCAGCTGTGTCTCAGGGATTAAGCAGAAAGAATGTACAGTTCCATCTGGTTGTTTCAGTAGAACTCACCAACCTCAGTGTGCACAGCCAGTCACAGTGGAGACCTCGGGATCCCCTGGACACAGTTTTGGAAAAAAACATTTTTTGAAAATTAATGTAGCTGTCTTTGAAACCTCAGAGAGGATTGTATGTCCCATCTTCATGGTACTATGTGGTTACTTTACCTGTTGATCTCATAAAGAACTTCTCTTTCCGTTTTAGATTCTTAATAAGTACTTGAGTGCTTAATACCAACCTAATTTGAAATCTAAACCAAGTAATGCAAGTGCAAGAAAAAAAGTTTGTATGCAATTATGAGGGAATATGCTTTTTAAATGCTTTTTTTTCCTTTCCAACTTTTTTTAAGATTATGTTTTTCCCTCTTTTCTATGGCCTCGACTAATACAGACTCAGTTTAGCAATCTGTGCAGCCTGCAGCAGGGTAAAGCTAGGTTAGCTCATCTTTTCCAGGGCTTACAGAGCCCTGTCTTGGGGCTGGCCGTTGTGTTGATTGCTCCCTATCAACATCTGCAAGTTCTCTAGCTCAGGAAAGGCCTGAGAAAGGACAGGGAGCTGTGGCAATCCTGTCAAAACTGACGTGTATGTTCTAAAGTACAAATCTAAATCTGGCTTTGGTAAGCATGGCCAGAGCTGCCCGCTGTCTGCACGCAGCCTTGGTGCTGTTCTGAGGTGTAGCATGCTGTTGAGAGCTGCCAATTCATAACAGCATGCCAGGCTTTTATTTACTCACTTTCTGGCACTGATTAAGATAAAAGGAAAGGAAATCAAAGTAGAATTCTCAGAAGTTATGGTGAAATAGTTTTATTTCCTGTAAACTTGGCAAAGGGAATTTGTTCTGCATTTTTTTTTCAATAATTCACATAACAGTGTTTGGGAATTGTAGTTTCCCGTTTAGATCATACTTGTCAATAAATGCAATTCACTAACACATAACATTTCCAATGCTGAAGCCACAAAGATAGCTAATCTGTCAAAAATATGAGGGCAAAATTACAAATCTTTGCAAAATTACTCCCTCAAAATTAGTTGTTAGGTGTATCTAACAACACCTAAGAAACACAAGAAAGATTAAGCACTGAAAGCAGTGGACTTTCTGTTTTATGACACCTTCAAAGTAAGACAAAATGCCCCATGAAAAGTATCCTTTAAGTAAGTGCAAGTCACTGACCTCTATTCAGAGAAACAAGATAGCATTTAATGGCCTGTGCTGGCCAGACTAGAGGATGCTACAGGTCTCCTGGCTTTAAATTATTAAAACTAGAAGTCTATTCAGCTTCTTAAGTACTCTAAAGACTCTTCTCTTTGTCAAGAGAAATAGCCTGTTTTAAAAAGTCGGGTCAAAGGCACTGTCCTGGATTAGAAATGGAATCTCTAAAAGTCCAGCCCCCAACAACAGGTCAGAGCAGGAAATTGTCTTCATGAGCTACTTCACGTTCAGGTCCAAGGCTGTTGAGATGCCCAGGGCTGGTAGAGCTACCCATGTCAGTTAACAGGGCGGGCAGCGACTGGGGGCTGCTGCCTCACATGAAGCTGGAAGAGTATCACTTTATATAAAGATAAATCAACATATTTTTTTGCAACAGAGAAAGAAAAGTTAGCCAGCTCACTGTCCTCTGCCCACGATGTCACAGTGCGGGCGGTACGGGTGACACGGCACCGTCTCAGACCCCACCTGGCCACTCCTGGCCACCACAGCCGGTCTAACACGGCAAACGCTGCGGCAGCGGCTGGTGCGGCAGCCCGTGCCTTTGCTGTGCATCCACTGCCCTCTGCAGCCACCGCCGCGCAGCAGCACAGCCATCCCTCCAGCCTGCCAGCTGCTGTCTGATCACGTCCTAAAACACCTTCCGTGATGCTCCTGGTGCCTGGGCAAGGTGGGCTCTCCTTGGGAGGGGCACTTCCACCACAAAACTCGGTCCGTCTCAGCATCTCAGCACCGCTTTTGGACATGGCATTAGAGACAGGTAGAAACAATTGGGGAGAATGTTCTAAAGAGGAAGAAAATAACTAATGGACTACAAAAAACTAAACCAAGAAACCTGGAGAAAAAAAGCGACAAGAAGTTTAATTTTAGAAATTTCTCCCAGATATTAAGACGTTCTCTCCTGTATCAGCAAAGCAACCCAGGGAAATTTATTAATCAGGTGCAATTCCACATAGCCAACCTCACTGCGTTTTGCAGATGGATTCCCAGCAACAGTTTTAACACTGAAGGAATTTTTTACCAAACTCTCCTGTAATCTCCAAAGAACACCCCAGGAAAAGGAGAGGGGTGGGGGTGGGGAGGGAAAGCGCAACCAAGCACATTGCTTTGGGCAGGAATAGACGGGAATGAAATAGAGGCTGGAAAACAAACCAGTCACAGGACAGAACAAAGCTAACCCAAAGACTCGCAAAGTCAATCCCCTCTATAGTGACCATTTTCTGCAACACGGGGCTCATGCTGGGGAAATGTCACGACTTGCTCCATTAGTTGTTGCAGAGAAAACACAGGCACGTCATTAACACATAATTAACAGAGCAGCGTGTTTAGTCTTCAGGCAAGGAGAGAGAACAGCACAGTCAACATTTCTCACTGTGTCTACACTGCCAAAGTCATGCCAAGCAAACAGGTAGCAAAACTCGAAGGAAAGCACGAACCCACCAGCCCCCAACATTTCTACCCCTGCGCACCTTTCCCAAGGCTCTGGTGACTCATCACCGAGACCACGGTCCTAACAAGGCACAGAATAGAAAATGCTGGATTGAATAGGCTTTGAATCGCTGGTTTTCAAACGGGAAGGTGCTCTGTACCATTCGAGATAACGACTGAACTGCTCAGCGGTAGGAAGGTCAATAGCTGTTTGTTTTACCCCCGCAGCGAGCGCTGCTGCTGCAGTCTGAGATCCCGGGGATGCTGTGGCAGGGACAGCCCCGAGAGCCGCCACGGGAGGGCGCTCCGGGACCCGCGGCACGGGCCGGGGCGGGGGCAGGAACTGCCCGGGAGCAGGGGGTGTCCTGGAGCCCGGGGTGTCCTGGAGCCGGGGGTGTCCTGGAGCAGGGGGTGTCCTGGAGCGAGGGGTGTCCTGGAGCAGGGGTGTCCTGGAGCGAGGGGTGTCCTGGAGCAGGGGTGTCCTGGAGCAAGGGTGTCCTGGAGCAGGGGTGTCCTGGA
>VZRF01014185.1:0-34189 GCA_013396875.1 Vireo altiloquus | reverse complement strand
GTCCTGGAGCAAGGGGTGTCCTGGAGCAAAGGGTGTCCTGGAGCAAGGGGTGTCCTGGAGCAAAGGGTGTCCTGGAGCGAGGGGTGTCCTGGAGCAGGGGGTGTCCCGGAGCCTGGCGTGTCCTGGAGCCGGGGGTGTCCCAGAGCAAGGGGTGTCCTGGAGCCGGGGGTGTCCCGGAGCAAGGGGTGTCCTGGAGCAAGGGGTGCATCTCGGGCCACATCTGCTGCGATTGTCCCATTTCCTACATTTTCTCTACCCCTAAGCAGACCGCTGCTGTAAAGTGGCAAGGAGTCAAGCTGAAAAGCTCGCTCCAACTTCTGTGCTGTCCCACACTGCCTTCGGTACAGAATCACAGAAACGATTAGGTTGGAATAGACCTCTGAGACCAAGTCCACTCCATGACTGAACAGTACCTTGTCAACCAGGCTATGGCACTGAGTGCCACATCCAGTCTTTTCTTAAACACCTCCAGGGATGGTGACCCCACCAGCTCCCTGGGCAGCCCGTTCCAATGTTTAATCACTCTTTCTGTGAATAAATTCTTCCTGATGTCCAACCTAAACCTCCCCAACACAGGTTAGAACTGTGTCCTCTTGTCCTGCCACTGGTTGCCTGGGAGAAGAGACCAATTCCCAGCTGGCTACAACCTCCTTTCAGGTGGTTGTAGAGACTGATACGGTCTCCCCTGAATCTCCTCATCTCCAGGCTAAACAACCCCAGCTCCCTCAGCTGTTCCTCACAGCCCTTGTGTTCTAGACCCTTCACCAGCCTTGCTGCCCTTCTCTGGACGCATTCCAACAGCTCAACATCCTTCCCAAACCGAGGGGCTCAGAACTGGACACAGCACTCGAGGTGTGACCTCACCAGTGCCAAGTACAGGGGGATGATCCTTTGCCTGGTCCTGCTGGCCACACTATTGCTGATCCAGGCCAGGATGCCATTGGCCTTCTTGGCCACCTGGGCACACTGCTGGCTCATGTTCAGCCAGTGTCGACCAGCATCCCCGGTCTTCCTCCGCTGGGCCACTTCCCAGCCACTCTGCCCTCAGCCCGGGCTTGTATAGGCCCAAGTGCAGTAGCCAGCACTCGGTAACGCCGCGGCTCCTGCCGGGGCCGGGCAGGGGCTGCTAGGGGCCCGAGGGCAGTGCCCGCCCAGGGGTGGGCGAGGCGGCCTCCCCCGCTCCGCCCGGCCCCGCCCCGGTACCGCCCTCCCCGGCCCGGCCTTAGCGGCGGCGGCGCGGCCCGGGCACACAGTGGGCCCGGCGGGATGGCGGCGGCGGCGGAGCGCGGCCGCGATGGCAGCTGCCACTTCCAGCGCTCCCGGCTCATCTGGATGGTCGCCATCATCTTCGGCATGGTCGTCCTCGGTGTAAGACGCGGCACGGGGAGGGAGGGACGGAGGGTCGGTCAGAAGTCGCGGGGTGCGTGGAACAGGCTCCCTGTGTCCGCGGAAACGCCGCTCCCTAAACTAAACTGCGGGAAAAAGGAAACTAGAGGTGCTGCTTTGGCCAGGCGGGGAGGAGGCTGGACAGAGCCGTGCAGGAAGGCAGTGAGTGAGGAACCGCTCGGCCTGCGAAGGGCAGCGAGGCCGTGGCGCTGGAGGCGCGTCCCGGGCGCAGTACCGAGCGAGGGTTTGCGGGGCAGGTGCCCTGGGAAAGGGCTGCGAATGTCCCAGAACTGGGAATTGAGGCACCGAGCATCAGCACAGCTCCCTCCGGGACGGCTGTGCGGCACCGATCCATAAGGCGCACTTACAGGTGAGGGCTTTAGACGCAGGCTGTACGAACTGGTGGTGGAAAACAACACGAGATCGGTCACCGCGTTGTCTTAATTTCTGAAAACAGACTAAAGCAAAGTTAGGTTGGATTGCTGGAGTAGGGATATTAATGGCAGTTTTGATGTATCTTAAAAGTTTATGAAAGTCATCCATCGACTTTCACAGGTTGTGATTTTCCTTCTGTTTGTCTGGATTTTCTAAATTTAAGAACCACCACTGTAAAAATTATGGTCAAGGCAGGTCAAGCCACTCACAAAACAGTTTTTGGACTGTTTCAAGAAACAGAATGAGCCTTAAGCAGATTTTCTGTTTAAACCCATCATATTGCCCCATCCTCGGCATAGCTAAAGGTATGCATAGTGAGAAACTGCAGCATTGATACCAGAAGCAAGATAAGGCAGTGTGAACTTTGGCCTGGCCTGGCGCTCACCTTACATCCCCAATGGACTCTGGAGTGCACAGCTCATCTCTGGCTGCTTCTCCTCCCTGGCTTGTGGAAATCGGGGTGCACAGTGGTAAACACTACGGACAGCTCCGTGACAGGGAAGAAACCTGGAAAGAAACTCTGCACCTCTGGTCTTGGGATTCGTGCTCAGTTATCTTCTGTACTGTGTTAAAAAAACCAAAACATCTGACATTTTAAAAGGACAAAAGAAGAAAGACTGATTCCTTAGTTTTAGATAAATAGTTATTCCTCCTAAACAGTGTTCATTATTTGGCTTCTTCAGGTCACTTGCCTCAGATTAACTTCTTAGGACAAAGACAATGTCTTTTTTGTAGCTTCCTTGTCTAATAGATGATGAGCTTACTTAAATGCCACTTAACGTGCAGATGCGCTCTTGGTACCCAGACAGCAACCTTAAACTTATCCCCTTGGCATCTGGTATGTCAAGGAATAGAAATTTCATAGTTGGAAACTTTCAAAGTCTATTGGAAGAATATGGGTCTTGGAGAAGGTTAATGGAATGAAAGAATTTAAGTACTATGAATAAATGAACCCTACACCATGGATATGGGGAATGAGGGAGCAAAAATAAAGATATTTTAAAGATTACATTGATAGTACTTCTACCTTAAAGTAAGCTAACTATTTTCTTTTATTTTTTTTAGTGGGTAACACTTTGGCCTTCAACTATACCTTATAGTTATTTGGGAATATTTGGTACCTTCCTTAATTATTTAGTGGAACACCACCACAAATGGGTATGCTACGGGTAAGTTATGTTTGACTGTGTAATTATTTTACCTCTCTCTGAGGTAGTCTGTGTTAACAAGCTTTTTTGTAACCCAGTTGTTAATTAGATTTAAAGAGCTCTCCTTTCAAGCTCATTACAATTAAGGGTGTGGGATAATAAGTATGTAGAAGACTAGACAGGCTAAGACCAGTTTGATAGTTTAAAAATTCAACTTAGAATTCGGCATCAGTGATGTTTTAGCAAGAAAGGGAAAAATGTTAAGATACTACTTTTGAGGACAGTTATTAGTCCAAAGTTGTACCACCTACCAAAAGTGTTTTTTTTCAGTTGTTACTTGAGCAGTCCATTTCTTTCTTTAGGAATCTTGTTTTTCCAGCTTCAGTTAAAGAACATTTTCTACCCTGGTACTCACTTATCCTGATCCACATGAGAAATAACATGCTGAACAAACTGCATAGTGCTACGTTTTGCTGAGTTATAAAACTTAGTTTTTGCTACTTTAATTAACAAAAGAGCTGGAAAATATTTCCTTGAGCTCACTGACTTCCTGTAAAGACAGAAATCAGTAGGCCTTTCTTGTTTATTTTACTGTGCACCATGTAGACCTCATATTTTCTCAGAGCATTTTTTGCTTTAGCAAGGTATTGAATTGATTCTAACTCAATATCCTGTGTAACTTCTTTTTCTTCAAAAGCTTCTATATAAAAATATGTAGGCCAAGTGTGGCTTATCAAATCACATTATATATTCTGAATCTATACATACAGTTGTTTTCATTAAACATTTAAATCTGTAAAAACTTAGGAGCTCCTTAGGACCACTAAAAATACTTGTGTAAGTAAAAGGATAGATTTTGCATGCTTAACTAAGATTAACTTGTACTGCTTTCACTAAGCATTTGGCTTTTTGGCTTAATCTAAGTGCTAAACATTTTGGAAGCATAGTGGGTTGAGACTTATTGCACAAGTTATGGTTGCTCTGATTTTCTTAGTGGACCTCAGTTCCTTTTAAGTGTACACATGTGAGGGTTTTTTAAGATGAAAAACACCCCAGCCTTTCTAGGTTAAAATAAGTTGGCGCTTTGATGCTTCCTGTTTTATATTCTCTGCATAATGCATCTTGGATACAACAGTCTTCTCCCTAATTTTCAACAAAATAAACCATGTTTTCTTTCCACCAGGTTCTGGGTGTCCTGGTTGATTCACGTAGTGGAAGCCCTCTACAGTATTAAATTATGCCAGTAAGTTGTTCCATCCTCTCGCTCCAACGCAGGTTCTCTGCAAAGGATTTCTGAATCAAGTGACATAAGCTACAGACTGCTTTTGGTGGCTCTCAGCAGCAGTGTGAATTCAGAGGATACTGGTAACATTCTTGCTGCAGCAGTAGTTTGCTGTCCTCCACAATTGGTTGCTGCCAGTTCTTCCAGTGGTTGCTGTTGTGCAGGGCAGCAAAACCAAGGGCTGGCAACTTGCAGAACTGGCAGCAGCAGGGTTTGCCAGAGCTTGTCTGGCAGCATCTGAACTGCCTGTTCACTGGGTAACACTGCTGCTCAGGAGGCAGGGGGAACAATAGATAGTGTAGAAATAGTCTGATAACTTCAGGTGTTATAATTCTGTCAGATCTTACCTCATCAGGATTGCGATACTGCTAATTGCATGCTTAAACAATTGTGTCTGTATTGTGAGAACACAATTGGACGCTTTCATTTGGAGACTACTTAAGACCTACTTGTATCTGCAGGTTAGTGGGATAAAATACTCAAACTAATCAGACTATACAAGCAAGGCCAGCTAAGTCTTATGTTAGGATAACAATTTACCTGGAAAGGAGTGCTGTCCAAACACATCGTCCTGCTGCTCGTTTGACTTGTGCTTGCGGTAATTGAGAAGAATGTGGATACTGGTTCTCATGCTCTGCAGAGTAGCTGGCCAGTCTGTTTGCCATGATAAAAATGATGGGTTTCCACTTCATTTGGGTCCTTCACTGCTGTCTGTCCCAGGCTCCTCAGCTCTTGGAAGCAATAGGATTTTTTTTCATGGAACACTGTATAAGGAGTCTTCTTTAAGATAGTAGAATATGGATGAATAATTTCTGCCTTCAGAATAAGAGTAATAATTTTGTGTTTATCAGACTCTCATTTTAAGTTATATAGCTTTAAAGTTAAAGCTTTAACTCTGACTGTTTAGATAGATGGGTGTCTGGGCTTAAGGTGATTCTTTTAAGTATGAGGAAAGTTGACTACCAGTGAACATACCAAATGAGTGTATTGTAATTAATTTAACTAATGAAGTTTTACAGAGTAGTGTTAAAACCCACCAAAAAAAGCACAGATGGCCTGCCCATCATCTCATCAGGAGTGCTGCTTTAGATTGCCTAACAGCTGTACTTCTATGAGCACCAAACACCATTTATTTTTACTTATGTAAAAGTGATATCTACCTGGCAACATCACAAAGGAGGCACAAGGAAAAACTTTGTGGACTCAGATACAAATTTGTTAATCACCAGTGGTATTATCATTGGCTCTTGGCCTGTATTGCTGCATATGGTCAATTCATCAAGCTTGCTTTGTAGCAACAGGTAAATTTCTTAAGCTCTTGTTCTCCAGTTTCTGCACTAATTTAAAAATGCTGCAGCTGAGATTATAAACAAAAATGGTTTTCATAAATGGTAAGACAATTTAAGAATGAACATAGAGAAATGTTGTAATCAACACTTGGGGGACAATCATTTTGTATGTGCGAGGCTGTGGAGCAATGAAAGCTGAGCTGTCCTAGCCATGGTCAGTAGAGGAGCCTCTTTGTACACTGATGGGCTCGAATACAGCTATGCCTGATGGAGTTATTCACTGGAAATGTGAAATCCCTTGGGTTTGCTGTCATGTTTTTACTTGTTCCTTTCAGTAGGAGTACTTCTCAAGAACAATGAAGTGGAGGAAAGATGACATTTTCTGTAACATACAGAATAAGTCACATATGTTATGTTAAAAGTAACTAACATAAGAAGGTCTCTTCTCCATAAATTAAGTGAAATGCCTTTAGCCCCATTACTTGTCTTTATCTAGCCACAAATTCAGGTACCAGTGCTTCTCCATCCCTCATCACACAGTCATAGTCAGGTCTCTGCCCTGCCAGCATAGTCTACCCTGACTACCACAGTCAACAAGAAATTACATTCAGACTTGTGTATGAAGAGTTATTAACCTGATTAACCAATTTCTTGGTTCTTTGTACACAAACTTCTGGGATAAGTCATTTCAAATAGCATAGGCTGAGATTGCAGTTTGTATATTGCTGAGGAAATGGAATGCATAGAATTTCTGAAAGAACTATTGTTCAGTAGATAGCTTAAAATCCTAAACCCACAAGAACCAGTATGTTTAGTTAGCACAGGAAATGTCTCAGTAGATGGAAATTAGTGTGCTACGCTGAAATGTTCTAATCCAGTCTGACTATCAAGGATGGGTAGAGATATCTAACCTCACTTTATAAGTACCAGTATAGCCTGCAGGAGCATAAGTTTTTTGACATATTTTATGTTTTTGTTAATGTTACAGATCTAAAGGAATCACTGACCCGGCTGTTCAGTTTCAATGGTTTGTTCAGACCCTTTTATTTGGATATGCTTCCTTTGGTCTCTTGGTGTCTTACAAGCCTTCAGCCAAGAAGCAGTACTAGAAGACAATGAAAGAAGTCACTTCTCACATATTTCATCCTTATTTTTCTGAAAAGACCCCCACATACATGTCTAGGTGCTGTACTCAGCTAAATTACATTCCTGCTGCATGATGCAGTGGCCTTCTACCCAAGCAACTCTCCTCTTACTAAGCAACACAATTATAATTCATGGGGCCCTGTGGATAATTCAGTAGAAAATCAGCCCTTCAGTCTTGGCACAAATTTCAATCCTATTTATTATGCAAGAAGCCCAGAGTTGCTCCTCTGCAGATTTTGACATGTGTACTCTGTCACTGACAGCTACTAGTAGTGTTTGATAAATTACCTTTTCATGAGGAGAATTGTTCTTCTACAACCGGCAGGGTTATTGAAAGCCACAAGGCAGCTTGCACCTGTTTTGTAATAGGATTTAAATTTACCTGTATTTTCTCTATGGGACTGTTGTTGTTGTTGTTAAAGCCTGGTGTTTGTACTTTGTTTTGTCTGCTTATTTTGTTCCACAAAGGACAGACCACTGTATTGCTGCAGGCACATTGAAAAGACCACGTCTCAGCTCAGGCTGAGGTGCAGTGAGCTTGGATACATAAAGCACTTTAACTTAGTTTAATACAAGTGCCTTAAAATTCATGCAGCATGACCTCATCTTTTGAATGAAGATTTTAAGTTATGAGTTATTATAGTATAAAGTAGCTTTGAGGGCAGCTTTTTTGAAAAGTAATTTATTATCCAAAGAAAAAAAAATTATAGTTCAAAAATCTAGCTCAAAAGTTGATATTTAGGAATGAAATTAGATGTAGTGAAAAAACGTATACCACTGTTGCCCAGAGGCTGGTGTTGTGATACCTAAGGTTGAGAGACCATCATAAGCACCCCTGAAGAGTATTTCCTGTATGTGTAGTGAGTCTTCCATCAGATTGTCTTTTACTTTTGAATACCTGAACAAGAATTTAGCTCTGTAGTTTTAGCACTTTTAAAAGGAATAACTATTTAAAATACTAACTCTGGTGTGGGGAGAAGTTTTACCATGCCACTTGCCATGCTACTGCTCTGGAAGAAAGGGTAAGAAAAGGTTGTTCTTTCTCTAACCTCTAAGAGCTCCACAAGGCAGTAACAAATAACCTTGTGCAGTACCTACAGACTGTAACACTTCGATGTGAGAAACCTTATTCAAGCACAGGTACATAAAGTTTTTGTTTTCAGTGGGTACTTAAAGCATGGAGAACTGAAGGGTGTGAAGGGGTGGTTTGTTTATTCTGTTGTTGTTTAATGGAAAACCGGTAACTTTTAACATTTTATAGAGAAGTAGAAACTCATTTAGTGGCTAGAAATCAACTAGAATGTCAAGAGCCTGAGCTACATTTTACTGTGTAACCTTTTGTCTTAGTCTGTGACCCTGGAATAAAGATTTTTAAAAAGTGAAGAAGTCTTTTTTTTTAATTTATTGTAGAAATAAAATGCCCCTTTAAGGTACACAGACACCTTCTTGGCACCAGTTTCAGTGCTCACACTTGGAGGATCAGCTTTCCAGAGTAAATCCCATCATGGATTTTATGCTGCCTTCCCCTCCCACAGCCAGCCTGCACTCCAGGCACTTGTCAGGCTCACCCTCAGCCCTTCCCCTGGGCTCTGCAATGGCTACAGGTAATCACAGCTCTCAGAAGTTACCCACATCCTGTTAGAGTCCATCTAATTAGACAGGCAATGGCAAAGCTTCCTCAGTGCAGCCCAAGGAAGATACAGTAGAAAACTAGGAAGCTATGGTACAAAAAAATAGGTACTGCCTTAAATGAAAAATAAGACAAAGTTAGAACAAATTCTAGCCAGGCACTGGTATCAGCAGCATTTTTTGAAGCCTCTCTGGGATTTTTGTTTAGCACGACAGATTTCATCAGCTTTCTGCATGGAGATTGTTTGGGCATCACTTATCAAAGATGGTAGAAATGCAACTGAACCAGGTGTTCATCTACCTTCAGACACTTTCTCTCCCCAGCAGCAGTTAGAGGTGTAACACTTGTTTAAAAAAACCACAAAAAAACAAAAAAGAAAAACCCAAACAAAACCCAACCAGTGTTTGCTGTCAGTCTGTGTTGCAGAGCTGTAAACAGCACAGATGCCTGTTTGCTAAAGTTTTGGAGGTTTCACAATGAGATCCCAACTGCAAACCTGAGGAACATTGGCCAAGCAATGCTGACTGGCCTTGAGGAAAAGGAAGAAACCCACAGCATGAGAAGACTGAAAATAATATTGAGGTACCATTTCTGAACAAGTGTCAATAGCGTCCTTAACGTCCCAATAAGATAAACATAGCCTTAATACTTGACAAAATTCTTTTAAAAAGCCAGCAGGAGCAGAAATCCAGGTTGGCACCTCACTCAGCTCACAAAGGCACACATTCCTGGCTACACCAGGCATAAACATTTCTCCAGGCTATTCCAATAGCAACAATAAAGGATTACTCTTAATCACTTAGAGCAACTGCACTTTTGATTGCACTTCCCCTGCAATCAAAATGCCCTTTCCACAACAGAAGGGCAGAGCAAGAGAAGTCTACCCTGTGTTCTCAAAGGCTGGGCTGGGTGTCAAACCATCCCCATCAACACCCAACCCGCCCTGCCTGACAAAGGAAAACAGTTGGAAGTAATTCACTGTAACTAAATATTTCTAAATATCTCCTCCCATTGAAAGGAAACTCCAATGAAACACACAGAAGAGCTTTCACTTTTGAAAAACACCACTAAATAAGAAGGTAAATCACCAAGAAAGCTAAACTGACAGTGACAAAGGTTTTTCAGGATGGATTTTTCTGCCAACTAGGCTGGTGACAGCACTGAAAGACATCCATTTCAAATTGAAAACAAGAAGAAAACCAACCCTTGCTATGAAAACTTATGTGCAAGATTGAGTATGCATTATATTAACAAGGTAAAGTAGATGCCAAGAAAATTTAAACTCACCATGCCTGTTTTTTCTAGACATATAAAAAAGCCACCCCCATTCACTATTTATTTGAGTTGCACTAGAGATAAAAAGAAATAATTTCAAGCAAGTCACAAATAACCCCATTGCTTAAAACAACACTTTTATGCTGTGATTGCTTGGTAGCTTTGTTGCAGAAGAAAACAAAGAAACTACCCAAATCTATTTTCACCATTAAATCATGATATATGGAAATTAGTGTAATTTACTCCTTAAAGACAAGTAATCCAGATGAGTGTGTTTGGCAAACTACAGCTCAAACCAAGCTCTGTTGAGGAGATCTGGATATGTAGATCAGGATGTGCAGCTCAGAAACACTGCTGAGGCTGAACAGAGGCAGTGAGAGGTCTCCCACCCGTTTTCAAGAACTACTTCTAAAGCCTTCAGGGCTGCAGCTCATTTTTGTGAGGGAGTGATGAAAAACTTTTCTCAGAGTCTCAATACATTGTCTTCCTTTGCCTCTTTTTTGTGCTGATCTAGATTTTTTTAAACACAACAGGAGTCGACTGAGCCAGCCTTTGGAAATACCCAAGTGTTGGTTAATTAAGGGCATTTCATTTGCTCTGGGGGCTGACAGCTGGTCCCCTCAAGAGCAATAGAGCCTGTGTGAAGCTGGGGAAATGGCCTCCTTCGTCACTGCCATGGAGTCTGCAGTGAATTTGACCACTATAGGCAAGATCTTTGAGGTCCCACAGTCTGTTGGTTGAGGTCATTTTGGTCCAGTCTCTACATACAAGAGCTACTTGAACAGCTCAAGAAATTACCACATCTTATTGAAAGCAAAAGAAACAAAATCCCTCAGTATTTCCTTCACTCCTGCTCCTCAGAAGAGCAGTAATAATATGGCACAATCCACATGCTGTACTAGACCTTACACAGCCCCTGCAACTCCAAACATACCTACAGCACATGCATGAGGGAAAGAAAGAGTGGAGAGGAGGAAAGAGAGGCATAAGGAACGTTATTGTATCACTTATCAGCATTCTTTGAGACCATTTTCACAAAGGATAACCACTCAGGTGCTCCTTGAGGGAAGACACAGGGTGACCAATTTACCAGGTTTAGAAATAAATGTCCTTCTAAAGGCACTCTAGACCTCTTATCAAAACAAAAACCATGTCCTTCTCCAAAGTTTCAAAAGTGTGAAGGACAGGGTTTTTTCAGAGTTGCAATCTGCCCTTCCACCACACCCCCCAACTAGGCAAGTGAATCAAAAGTAAATCAGAGTACCTTTAGAGGAGCTTTCAGACACCAACAGCACAGGAAAAGGCCCTCTTATCCTTTGTGTGGATGCACTCAGGTGTGACTGGTGTGGCTCTGCCCTTAAGGACTCTTCCTTTCTTCAGACTGACAGGCTGTATGCGCTTAGCTGCATGGGATGTTGATCAGTATTGACATACATCAAAACATTCATATTTTATTAGAATATTTTCCAAATACTGCCTCCAGTTTTTGCTGCAGCTTTTTTAAATAAATAAATAAATAAATAAATAAGTTCTTTTGAACAATGAACAATTTAAAATACTAACTCTGGTGTGGGGAGAAGTTTTACCATGCCACTTGCCATGCTACTGCTCTGGAAGAAAGGGTAAGAAAAGGTTGTTCTTTCTCTAACCTCTAAGAGCTCCACAAGGCAGTGACAAATAACCTTGTGCAGTACCTGCAGACTGTAACACTTCCATGTGAGAAGCCTTATTCAAGCACAGGTACATAAAGTTTTTGCTAAATTCCTTAGCTCAGGAGGGCATAACCTACAGAAGGATTCCTCCTGCTTTGAGATGTAGCACAAGGTCGGGAACACATGAAAGCAACACATGAAAGGTTTTTAATAGAAGAAAACTCTACAAACTTCAATACCCTACACAGGGCAGACTGCTTACAGTTAAACAAGCAGCAGAGAAAGTGACAGGAAAACCAAGGCTGTCCAATAAACGACTGGCAGGAATTACAACCCAGCCTCAGAGCGTTGCAGTTTCCTCTTCCATTCAGTAAACCACCTGCCTGTGTTTGGGTCTTGCAAGAGTTTAACAATAACATGTCAAAAGCACTTACTGCACTGTGGGATGGGGAGTCCGTGAATCTCCAAAAAGCAGCAGGCCAGAAGGCAAGGTGCTGCCTGTGAGGACACGCCACCTGCACGGGGAGATGAACTGCTCCTGATGCTGCAAAAACAAGTACTGGCAGAGATTTAGGTGTTAATCCCCAGCTAACAGGACCTGGCTGAAGAAATCAAGGAATCAGCGTGGGAAAAGGTTTTGTTTCGATTAAAGATACACCTTGTTTGCATCAGTCCTGGGACGAAGCTGCCCCTAGGACAGCTCCCAAGGCTAAGTGGCTTAGCCCCAGTGGAACTCCCTGGGTCAAAGCATCTCGTGGCACTGCAGACAAGACCGTGCATTTTAGCCAGGGGTTTGCTGCACCCTGGCACTGAAAGGCTGGCTCCCCAAAACTGGTGATGATTGCAATGAGAATCTCTGAGAGCTGAGCTCATGGACTTCCCTGACTCACCTGAGCCCAGCCAGGACACCCTGCAGCCAGGCCCTGCACACAGCCCAGCAGCACAGCCAAGGCCCCGTGCAGGAGCTGCACCTCCTTCTAGGCCAGTAAGGAGAGTCCATGCTGGACTTCCACCCTGCTGGGGAGCAGGCCAGCAGTCTCCCCTGGCACCCTGCAGGGCCAGAGCAGCCATCCTGCCCAGCTGGCAGCATCCTCCCTGGCAGCTCAGAGCTCCCTCCTTGCAGGAATGATGTGGATTTTGAGTCAATGTCAATGACAGATAAAAGAAAAATATTAACTCTGATTTTTTAAAAGTGAGGCTGCTATCAGTATTACACAAGAGAATGACAAATCTTTCATTGCTGGGGTGGCATAGCATAATTTTAATTATTTTTAAAATAAATACAGTGCTTAGCTTTGTATTTTGCTGATTTAACCATTAGTGAAATTTTTATGTAATCATTAAAGTTATTTTTCTGGGTACATAAGAACACTCTATATAAAAATACTTCTTTAAATAAAACATTCAAAACCACATTATTAGATTTTTGAAATGCCATAGATCTTATAATGTTTCATAATTTGAAAAGGAAAAGGTTAGAAGCACAGGTATTTCATTATTCTTTCCAATTGAATGCATTCATTTAAAATGTTTCATTTTGAGGAGCTTTTTCCCTTGGAAGATCTTAATTTTATCTTTTAAGCCAATGACACTTGAATAAAGGCAATAGAGGATAAAAAACCCTCTCATATTATTATACTCACTATAAAGTGTTTATCACTGAAGAGTGATTTACACTTTAAAGTATGTTTTTTTCCTAAAACAACAAAAATAAAACCAAACTGCAAATATAATATTTGACATTTTAAGATCCTTCTGGACATCATCTTCCTTCCCCCCACCCGAAACATATTTCCAAAATCCTGTAGTGATTTCAAGTGCATTGAATTTTGTTTGCTTCTTGCCCCAGGTTTGTGAAGACTTGCTAAATGCAGTTCCCACTGATTAGGAAAGAAGTTGTTAATGCTCTGAGCTTCTAAAACAATGAAGTCTGCTTAATACGAAATTATAAACCAAGTATCCAGACAGAAGAAAAACTTTGGTTGTAAAGTTTCGTTTTCTTCTCATGTAGGTACCTGAGATATCCTCAACATTTCCTGAGATGTTTGCCCAAAGACTTGAGAGGGTAATTAGACCCTTATCTATAGTGGGTTTACGTCCCCAAATCTGCTCTTTGATGATGTGGTTCATTTGTTGTTCCTAGGGAAGAAGCAAGTATGTCATATGGAGTCTGTCATCTACTTCTATACAGATTTCTTAAACTCTTCTGACTGTGGAGAAAGGAGTTGTGCCTGACAGGCTGTGATATTCAGGACCAAGTCCTATACCCATCATTCTGGATGGCAAGAAGGGAAAGAAACTAACCATTGGAGCATCAATAATTTTTAGTTCCATGTGTAAACCAATATGGTCCTTCCAAAAACACACTAAATCTGTAAACGTCTATTTTTTTTTTCCACCATTTGTGAGACTCTCTACTCCTGCTCCTTTGTGAACCAAAAGAAGAAAGAGCAAACAGAGTATTTCCAGAAAAATAATACTGCAGAGACAGGCATAATGCTGCCTTCCTCATCCCATCTTGCCTGTATAAGTTAAGCTACAGAGAGAGATGAATCATAGAAGCACTGAATGGTTTGGGTTGGAAGGGACCTCAAAGATCATTTAGTTCCAACCTCCCTGCCACGAAGCTCTGTTCACTAGGCTGGGTTGCTCAAAGCCTCAACCAACGTGGCCCTGAATCCTTCCAGGGATTGGGCATCCATAACTTTTCTGGGCAACCTGTATCAGTGCCTCACCACCCTCACAGTAAAGCATTTCTTCCTAATACCTAATCTAAATCTGCCCTCTTTCACTTTAAAGCCATTGCCCCTTGTCCCATGCCCCATCCAGCTTCCCTGTGGGCCCCTTTGGGTACTGGAAGGTGCTATAAGATCTTCCCAGAGCTTAAGTTAATTCTGCCCAAATGCAAAGGCACAACTGTGTTGTGTGCACATTCAGAAGAGGGCCTGAACATCTCTTACATTTCCTGCCATCCCACTCTGTTATATTATTAGTTGGTCTCTGCCCGTAGTGATAAAAATGGTATTTAGGTCAATGTGTTCTTTGTTAATTGCATTAGCCATGTGCCTAAGACTTAGACTTCTTCTTCTCCCCGCACTGCCTTTGGCTATTAACATTTAAATATATGTCACTATTAACAGTGTACTTAATCTGTCAGGTGAGGTGGATAGAGTCTGTTTTAGACAGACTAAGGTGATCAGTGGAATGCTAACTACAAAATTCACATGGGTATGGAGACCCCTTTTATATAGAAATACAAGCCAGTTTATATGCTACTTTTTATACTGAGTCTCCAAAAGCAGAGGGAATAAATAAATTTGTGTTCTGTTTATGAGGTTTAACACACTCAATATTTTTTTCAATTTCTGCAAAATATTTTAGTACTTTATTTTGCAAATAGGATCATTTTCCCTTGGGAAAAAAAATTAATATTATATTGGCTTTTATCTTCCAAGGGTTTTTCTGTCTGTTTAAATAACCTTCTTTTAGCATAATTTTTCCTCACATGGTAGCAGAGATCAGAACAGAAGTGTGTGTTCAACCCCACACACACATATACACCTCCTGAAGCAGACTGAGCAAACAGGAAACTGCTTCTGGCTTGGGAACAGAAAATTTCTGTACTTGTAGTATGGCTAAGTCCAGCAGAAGGAGCTGCATTACTTTAACAAGGGGCACCAAAATCAAAAGACCTGTTGGAGGTCTATATTCAGATGTCAAAAGAAATGCCTTCTCCTTGTTTGTTTATGGAATATCATTGGATTCTACAAACTAGCTAAAATCCAGGCAGCCAGCTGATAATGAATTACAGAATTCCAACACCACCAGAGACTAAGAGTTTCCCTTAGCTAAACTAAACTTTTTTTTTTTCCCAAAGACATTTACTACATTTCGAGCAGGAAACAGATATCCTGGAACTATTTGCTAGCTGTGCAGCTTTGAAAGTTAACCCTTGTTCCGAGAGCCTGGAGGCTGGGGCTGTGTAATGGTGGTCGGAGGCGCTGGTGTCACCGCTCAGCCCACGCGGCTGTGGGGTAGCGTTCCAGGAGCGCATTCCTCAGCTGGGCAGCATGGATCTTGTCTCTGGTCTCCACAGTGCACACGACCTGGAAAAAAAATTAGGACCATTCCTGTTGGCACAGCAGCAACCTCGGACGAATTTGTAACTTAATGCTAAAATTCGCTCATAAAAAAAATCAGTTTCAACATAAGAACTCTGGACCTCACATCCGCTGTCTATGCAGGTAAAGAAAACTGGCACTGCAGACATCTGGGGCTCTTCCAGCCCATCAAACCTTCCAAAAGCCCTACTTTATTGCCTTCAAAGTTTAAATAAGACAGGCTGATCCTCTGCTGGCTCCTGGGCAGGGTACTTGTCTGCTCTTGGCCTCCCTGAAGACATCTGTTCATAGCTTCTCTTTTCCTTTCCCTGGGGTATGTACGTGGCACTGCTGCCACCTCACCCACCTCTGACTCTTACCTCATCACATTTCCGTATTTCTAGCAAGCGTTTGCTCCAATACCTCCATTCTTCAAGATCTTATATTCTCCTTCTCTTCTCTCTCAGGGAGTTATCCCCTAGTTTTTTATAATCTCTGCAGTATTTTGGCTGGTTTCACTTCTCACACAATTTCTTGCTTCATTCTGGTTTTTGTTTGCTTAGTGCATCACTTTTAGTTTTCTTGTATGGTTGTTCTGCTGCTAAATAAAACTAAACTCAGGCAAAACTAATCTTGATAGGCTTTTTTAATTCTTCACTTTCCTCCACAAGTACTATTAAAATCCTATCATGTAGCCACTGAAAATAGTAACTTCAGTGGCATATTTTCAATTTATCCATAATCTCTCCTTTTTGCATACTCACATCTCTACCCCATCACTTGAAAGCTGGGGCACTAGCAAAGATGAGGCACCAATGTGAAGGTACAGAAGGCAAATTATACTTCACAATTTTAACCTCCTAACTTCCATCACTGCTGGCCCTGCTGGAATTACCACTGGTGTTGAAAGTGCCATATGGAAAAAAGACCTCACAGAAACACGGAAATCTAGCAAGGAAAGGACCCAAGACAAGTCACAGTGCAACTACAGAAAGTTCATTGTAACAGGCAAATCTCCAGAGAGCAGAGAAACGAGGAGCATGATAACCTGAGGGTGGGCTGCTCCAGACGTGCCCTGTTAAAATGTTCCTATCAGAGCTGCATCCATTTTAGAAAGCAACAAGGCAAAAAATACTCAAATATGTTTGGACATATTCTAAATAGGACATTTCTGAATAAGAATTTTGAATTCATAGTTTCTGGAACTGTCTTAAAATAACTATAAACCTTTAGCAAAACTGTTGAATGAAAATATAAAACACTAACACTCCAAGCTGTTCTAAATAGTCATAGCTCACTTAATTAGAAAACTGGCTACAGCTTTTCAAATTCTATCATGAAATAAACCACATTTCTGGTCTTGTAATTCTTCACCTCCTGTGCTGAATATAGTTCTATTTGTTTAGTTCTTTGGAATGCAAATTAGATGCTAATTTCTTTCTTCAAAAAAGTAGGATTTAGTCCCAAGAGAAAGACAGTCATAGAGGACAAGTAATAATGAGGAAAGAGGAGAGAATGCAATGATTGGGAAAATATCTGAGAACACCAATGTACCAAACACCCATTATCCATTCCTTGGTTCATATTAAATCCCTAAAGCTTTGCAATCATCTTCAAGAGGAAGCACTCATCTCTCGTGGAGTCTGTAATTATAAAAAGCAACATTTTCCCCCTTCCGCAGCAATCATGCCTGTTTTGTCCTCAGTAAATCAGTTGCTGCTCTTGGAACCAGTCTGGACTTGACAGATTCAGCCTTGAATGTCTGGCAGCAAGCAGTTGCTCTGCCCTGGGAGCAAGCAGGGGGAAGCATTTTGATTTATGGCTAATTATTGTCTCTGCCCTTTCCTTTCTGCTCATGATGGAAACCAGGCAGACCTCACTAGACTGGAGCCAGAGAGCTTGAGAACAGGTTGGGTAAACACTGTCTTTTTGTCCTGAGCATGCACCACATCCAGCAGCTGATATGGGAGATGATATGCTGTAGTGTGTCATAAGAGTAGCAACAGCAGTGGTAACAACTCCAGAAATTCACCTGATTTTTCACAGTTGTCAAAGAGAGGAATAGAGAATGTTTGCTCCCAGCAGGAGTGAAGAGAGAATCACACAACACATCAGGGCAGCTACAGATCTCAGCAGCAAGGAAGGCAAGAATTTACTTTCTTGCTTAGATTAAGACAATTTACACTGCAGTTTTACTTTCACAAACTGCTCTGTCTTGCTTGCTTCACCTACATCATTTATATGAGTGTCCAGCAGGGCACTCCTCACGTTCATGGGGAGGTTTATGAGGTAATATTTCTGTGGGATGAAGAAGCACCCCAGTACTACTCACTGTGGGAGGTTGCAGAGCTATTGATGACCTAAGAGTAAGTGCCCCAAAATGGTCTTTTTAAAGAACAAATGCCAGAACTTGTTACCTGATCTTTCTCATACACCAGACAAGATAACCTATGACAACTAGAGAAAAATTTACTTTAAATTAATTTCATACTCATAAGCCCTCAGAACTATACATGGGATTCTGGAACCTGCAGAACCCTTTTTGGCTGCAAGGCCACCTATGCACAGCACACCTTTCTGTTCTGTGTATCAAAAAACCCCACAAAACCACCAACAGAGTGCATTTTATGAATTTCTCTCCTACGTATCTTTGCTGGATTAAATAAATAAATAAATAAATAATTGTCTGGTCCAGTAAGATCATTGAAATAACCAGGAAGAAGGATCTTTTACTGCATTTAAAGTTCCATTCCCTGTGGCAGGTAAGCTAAAGACACATTCCAGCCAAAGAGTTTAGTCAGCCTGTAAGTCTTTTTCAGAGCAGGCCTACAAGTAATTAAAGACAGAAGAGATTTCACTGAATATTGATGGCTTGTGGGTTTTATTTAATGACTGGAAATACTTGAAGGAGCAAGACAAAGGCTAAAAAAAAAANAAAAAAAAAAAAAGGAAAAAGTTGATTACAAGTTATTACTATACAACACCAAAATCCAGATGCATAAGTTCAAATACTCATAAGAATTGCATTGATTTCAAAGAGAGGAAATTCCATAACTTCATAGAAGGAAGAAATTTGCAAAGTTCTGTGCTGAATAGGGTGGGCACCTCTACTCCTTATAACTGCAAGTTCTCATAATGGAGGCACTTCTCCTTTTAGACCATCTTTTCCTAGATTTTAAAACTGAATTTGTCATGCCCCTCAGCTCCCTGATGCCTCTTGAGAGTTCTTGAGGGAACTATCTGTAGGTTGTGTGTGCAAATAGAAATAGTGGGTGGACATGCTGAGCCAATGTTAGAGAGCAGAAGAAATGTGAGTAGTCCTGCTGAATCAGGAGATTTCAGTCTTTTGTGCTTTTCCAGGCTCCATGTAAAGCTAATCCTAAGTAACTAGTGCAGTTCTCTATGTCTGTGAACCATCCATTGAAGCTTTGTACCCTGCTTCTTTAATTCTAGAAATCATATTCATCGTATCTTCTTTGCATAACTTAGTATTCATGATACACCACATATAGCAACATTACAGGTTTGTTTGCATCAAAGTCACTGGAGTTGGGAGTGAAAATTTTATTTATTTACACTGGTTTCAGTTCTATATTTAGAAAAAGGGGTTTCTTTTTAAAAAAATCAACAACTGGGCAATTTTCTGAATTATTTGGTAAACACCCAGTGTAGGTTACCTCACATTACAGATTATTTGGTAACAGCAGTTCAGCTGATGGTTTGGGGATCAGCTGCCAGATCACCCTCAAGGTCAGAGCAATGGAATGCTTGAGAAAGAGTGCAGCAGCTGTCAGCTGGCTGTGCAACCTGGGCCCTTATCTTTTGGCACCTGGTGCATTCAGGTCGGTGAGCACGAGCACCAACAAGCTCCTGCCAGGTTATGTAAGGCAGGCAATGATCCCACAGGAACACTTGGGCCCTCCCCAGAGCCAGGCTCTAATTCTCCAGCTGGGACAGGCTACTCTGTGCCCCAGTCAGCTCTGGAATGCCATCAGAGAACATGACCTAATTCTTCTGGAGGGCCTCAGAAGAAATGGAGTGCTGGACTTCCCACTCCCAGTGTCTCCATTCTGTAGTTGGGGAACGGAACGTGAAAACAGAGCCTTGCCCAGGGTCATGCAAGGAATGCTTTAGGAATGACAGAATCCTTCTGCACATCCTAGCTCTACAGCTGCCTGCTCCTCTGTATTTGCTTCACAGGGCAGTAACAGGGAATATGTTGGCAACTGGGGACTTCAATCCAAAATATTCCTTTCCAGCCTATACAAAATGCAAGTTGGCCCAAACAAATTTATTCAAACTGACCAGACCAGACTACTATAATTTACTGAGTTCTGGCCTGAGGTGAATGAACTGTATGAGAAAACAAAGTATTACACCACACAAAGCCAGGAATTCCAGCACCACTGGGAGAATGTGTAATGTTACTGAAAAGGAAATATTTGATTTATGACTTAGCATTTTCTTGCACAGGCAAGAGGAACAAGAAATGTGGTGAATGTTTTTTTTTACAGCTGGTCTCTTCCAAGTTCTTCAAAACCACAGCATAGTGAAGCTCCTGAGAGGTTTGAACAGACCAGACAATCCATAATGTCAGACAGGAGTGAGGTCAGAGGGAGCACTGCCACCACTGCAGGGTACAAGCCACCTACTGAAAAGCTGCTGAGGCAAATCAAGACCTTGCAGAACCCTCCTGGACCTGCCAGTTTGATTATGCTGTAGTTTCCGTGGTGAGAAGACTTTTCTAGAAAATTGATGAGCTCAAAGATATTTTTTTTCAACTAGGTTGGAGTCCAAAAATTAGACACTTATTAAGCAAGTAAGCTGCTGATCTACCTCATAGCAAAGAATGTCCTTACCTTATTAAGTTGCTTATTGATTTTGTTCATTGAGTTCTCTCTGAATCAATAGTAATATGAAATGAAAGGGACTTAAATGGTTTTAAAGAGGTTTACAGATGGAAGCAATTTAAGTGACAAATAGTTCCAACTGAATCTGAGGAATATTGCTGATGGAGAACAGAGAAAGTTCACAGAAGCAAGTTGTGAATCTCTTCACCCCATGAGATGGGTAGTCCTTTAGATCTCTGTATCCAGCTAACTGGTGATATCAAATTATTTTTTTCATTAGCTTTGATATTTTTTCTGTCTAGATATTCCCAGTCATCTAACCTCCTTCAACAGCTGTAAAATGTGAAGCCTACCAAACCAGTTATTTGTCTGATTTGCTGATAGTTACCCATTTCAATATAGGGACTTTGGAAGTAGTTTCCTAACCAGTCAGGTAAGACTGAATTAGGGTGTAGTCCTCTGTAAGAAAGAAATCAGGAATGAGTCACAAGGGAAGAGAATCTAAACTGGAGGGATGAGCAGGCAGAATCCTAAGAAACTCCCATATTGTTCCAAAGAACACGAGCAGCTGATCCCTCTGCACTTCTAATATAGACATTTTCCTTCCTTATTTTTAAAAAAAAATCCCAAACCTCTTATTTTTGTCAGGAAAATGTCCCAAAAGGGTTTTTTTCTGAAGTATAATTTGAACATAAAGTTTTATTTTAGAAAGTCCTTACTATTTCATGAAATCAGACTATCAGAAAGGATCTTCTCACAGAGTGTTCCACTTGAGCACTAGAAGAACAAACACTAACCCAGAAAGATATTTCACTAGAGAGAAAAAAAAATCCAGCCAAAGCAGCTCTATCATCCTGATAAGTGACTAGAAGCCAAGTTTCTCTTCTTCGGAAATAAAAGGGCAAATCTAAAAGGATGATTAAATACTGAGGCAATAATCTTGACAGGACAGATTTAGTGTTTCAAATCAGCATCTATGTTCCCTGCTCTGTTCTGCCAAACACCTCATCTATATCCACAGACAAAAGTACACTTTAAAGTCAGAATGAAATGGGTATAGCTGCAGCACCTTTCTTGTTATTACCACTAGTACAGCACAAGGTGCTAATTTTGGTTCCTGATCCAAGTTTAAGTTCATGCTTAATTTTATGTGCTGTGATTTGCATAATAAATACTTAAAATATTTTGATGACACAGGTCTTTGGCTCTTAGAAACAACAAATCAAAAAACAAAACATCCCTCACATGTATTAGCTTTAATATAAAAATATGTATTTTTTCCTGCATCTGGATAGAGCAAATTCATTTTGATGCTTACATATAAACTCTGTATTTTGGCTTTTTTTGATTACATAGGTTTTAATTTTCAAAGAAAGCTTCACAATTCACTAGAGGTCACCAGACAGAGCTGCCTGCAGAGGTCTGTAAGTCTGGGTCACTACTTTGTACTTCACATCTAATTATCCAGTAGCTTCTCCCAGACTGATTAAAAGCCATCATGCAAATCCAATATCCAATTAAATTATTCAGGGATGCAGATTCCTGCCTTCAACCTTTTTGTAGTACAAGACTGCCTGATTCTTGAAGTGGACAGTCAGTGAAAATACATTGTGTTTAAAGTGTAGAGAACAGCACATAGCACTATTTTTATTCAGGGCCTGTATTTACTAAAAATTGAAGAAAAACAAACCAAAAATACTCCACCCTAAGATAACAGAATTATTTTAATTTGCTTAATAGCATTAATAAAAACCTCACTTCATAAAAATGGCTTTGAAAACTTCAGAAGAGTTACAGAGTTTGTTGAATCTAGCCTTCAGTGAAATGAGTTTCCAGAGCTAAGTTAGTCACTCTGAGGGATTTATCCATCTCATGCAGCAAGTGTCAGTCCATCTCCAATCACCCAAAAACGTGATCTGGCCTATCATTATGGCACTGCACAACGATGTGGGTTAAGTCCTCAATGCTTGAGAGAACTGATGATATCACATACTATAGTGATCTCTAATCTACCTCTTCTTTATACCTGCAAGTGAAAATACTGAGCTGGCTTTTGTGTCCAGGTGGGAAATTAAATTTAAAGGCCAAAATGGAGGAAGTTGCTTACCCAGTAACATTTCTGCACCCCAGTTATGAGCCTGTTTAACAAAGTTCTCTGGGGTTTCACAAATTAAGTCAGGTTGGACCTGGACAGTGATAGCATGAGATCAGTGGGACCACACCTTTGTCAAACCAGTTGAAATAAGAGAGATGCCATGAGAGAAATGGTCCTTTTCAGAGACACCATTAGCTAGTAACACCTCTTCACTGTTACTGCATCCAGTATTCAACAAAGGAATAATGACTTGCCTCTGTGCTCTTGGTGGATAAGAAACAAAGCCGAGGCCCTAGTTAAAAACTAGCATTCCTTGAGAGAAAGGGTGTTCTCTACATTGCTTTAAGGCAAACACATCAGACAATTACAGCCAGCCTACACAGCTGGCTCTTCGAGTTCTGGACGGATGCTGCAGCTTGCTCACCTCCTCCAGCACCCTGCCACACGTCAGGAGGGTTCAGAACAGCAACTGTGCAATACAACACCTGGAGTATTTCACCAGGGTGTTGCAACAGCAGGTAAAACTGGTCCTGTGTTATTTATATGCCTGCTAAGTGTTTTGCAAGAAGCTTTATAACACAGAGGAAACAATCTCTGACACTGTGCACACTCTGTTGGACTTCTTCAAAATAGGCATAAAGAGACACAGGAAAACAGAATAAACCAGGGGAGGCCAGTACTATTAGAGAAACTGAAATGGCATCTCATCTTACCTCGACAGTGAAAAGCTCAGATGTCACAAATGTGCGTTCTTGTTTGATATCCAAAACTCTAGATCAAATAAGGGACAAATTAGAGATCACAAAAATCCCCCATCATTGCAAAACAGTTTCTGTAAGTGTTTGGAGAGTAAATATCTTTCCTTCTTTCTGAAATAGACACAATTCTATGCTACAAAGGTGTTTTCAGATTAGAACAAAAATGAAGGAAATAAAAACTCTTCTGTAACAAGAAAAAACCCCTTTGATTAGGTAGTTACTTACAGATTTGCCTTCAGAGACGTTTGGGAACATTTCCGAAACTTTAATAATCTTTCTGCTATTCTGTGATTATATTTCCCAATTATCAGTCTGATTTACCTTGCTTCCTCCCGAGCCAAAATCTCCAGTAGCTTTGCCATGTCGCCTGGGCAGTCGGAAATCATAAGGGAAAATCTGCACACTCTGTTATCAAGGGTCAGGGCACGAGCTATGCACTGTTGCAGCAAATGTAATTCCAGGTTTCCACTGCATATAACAACTGCCACTCTGAAAACAGACAGAAAAATAGGAGTTTTGATTTGCACTTGCCTGTGTAGAGGAACCATGAATCATAAGCACTGTATCAATATCAGCCTAGAACCTCCCCTCACTAAGTATTAGATATCAGAGGGCTCCTGGCTCTCACTTTCCATCGTGAGCATGTAGGGGAGGCCTAGAAGCTGGCTGCGTTTGTTGGTCTGAAGTGTTGTTTTCATTTTGAATTTCCTGAAGATTTGAGTTTTGTTAGAGATAATTAGCTGGAGAATTGTAGGTCTAGGTTTCAAGTTTGAAAAATTTTATATTATCCTCCCCTGGAAGTTCTAAGTTTCAGCCTCTTACTGATCAGACAATACGTATGTTCAATGCTTTCTGTAACCATTGATTAAACTCATCACAAACCTGAAAAATGAGTGCAGAAATTTTTGAAGAGTAAGTGAAGAGCCATATGATTAGTCTATAAATATCTCTCTCTGCAGAGTCAAACCTAACCTCTTTGAAACCAAACCCTTGCATTTCCCTTTTATTTTATACTGAAAAGTGTTGCTGCTCTGTGTGTATTCTGTCAGCCTCTTCTGAAGAACTGCCTCAGCAGTATTTTAGTGTACAATGCTGTGCACCGGAAATTTTATTTTGTCTTGAGGGCATGTAAGTTTAAATCCATTCTGGACTATGACCTGGGCCAAGGCTCAATCCACATAAGTGCTCAAGCTGAGAGGCAAGGCAGCCCCAACTCCCACGTTCAATGCTAAGCACAAGGATAATCCCTCTGACTATGTGGACAGCTCTCAGGACCGGGAGGCAGGTGCCACGGATGACTGCAGCAGACAGCCTAGCTCCTGTCCCACCACAGACAGGGCTGCATTCCACAAGTGGAATGAGAGGAGACAACAGGCTGACAAGAGCAGGATGCTGTCCTGGCAGGTGTGACGATGCCTCGTGGAGCTGTAACTGCCTTTCCCCCAAACATCTGAGAATCGAGGAAAGGGATGAGATTTGTCAGGTCTGCAGGCTGGCATTTGTCTGGTTCAACACAATCTTACCATTTGGGACTGGTCTAGTCAGTCTGAAGTTTCTGCCACTGATGAGCCCCTTGCCTGTTAAGGGGCAGGAGCTGCTTTGTCACCCATAGAACAAGTAGCTTTTCACCATTTCCTGGGATCAGTGTGCTCAATCCCCTGCTTTTCCACAGCTCCTTGTTTGCAATAGCTGCTGTACCTTTTACCCTTCAACTCAGGCAGCTTCCCTGCCACCAGTGCTGCAAGTCCAATGGCCCCTTCTGCATCAACTGTGGCTCGCTCATACTCCAGCAGTCTCAGTATTGAAATGAGGATGTCCTCCTCCCTGAAAGCAAGAGACTTAGGTCAAAACAAATCAAATCAAAAGAGTTCCCAAAAGCAGAAGATAATACATTTATGTGTAACTGGGTTCTTGCCATCCTCCCAGAAACATATGACCCCAAGGTGGAGTTACAGAAAGCTGTACTACTGGAGGTGTGAATGTACACCTCAGACTCATTATTAACTGAAAAACAGGATGGCTTTTTCACTAGAAATATTACCTAAATCCTAGTACTAAGTATATTCCACAAGTTTGGTCTTTTTGTGAAGATTTAGAAGAGGTTTGTCAAAGGCTGCCGTCAAGTGTTGTAGGACACAAGGACAAGTTTTACACCCAGAGCATGACCAGGCAGTGGTGGCAGGTGAAGTTTTGGCCAAGGGATCAGTCTGGACCACACTTTTAGTCATATCACTTAGTTTTAGGCAGTTCTGTGCGGAGCAGGGAGTTGGACTTGATGATCCTTCATGCGTCTCTTGCAATTTGAGATATTCTGTGATTCTGTGGTATGTGGGTCTAGGTTCAACATCTTCAGTGCCCCTCTTGGAAGGAAAGGTGCCCCATCACCATGCTCCCACAGTCTCTGCATGATGGCTACTCCTGCCAACCTGCACATGCATAACCACCATACCCTGGTGATACAGCACATTTTTCATGTACAACAAAGTTCATCCAGTATTAGTCATGTCACTGTTTTTCTTCACCTACCTCACAGCAACAACCTTATCCACAAGCTTCCCAGTCAGCTGCAAAGAATTGCTGCCAAAGCAAACTCCACTCACATCTGCAGATTTCAAAAGACAAAAATATTAAGTTGACTGCTTTCGACATATTCAACATTTTTTAGAGTCCTGGCTGGTTTGTGCCCTTAATGAGTGCAGCACACTGCTGTTACATGACCTTAAGTTGCTTGATTTTTTTCATGTGACAGAAGTGTGTTTGGTAATGAAAGACCAAATCTCACAAGAAGACTTTGCCATTTTGGACACGTTCAAGAAAATTGTTATACTTCACTGGCATTGTTGCAGTGTGAGAATGACCCTGCAGCCCAGTGCTTTTCACTGTTCAATGAAGCTTGAAGGAGAGGAGACCCCGGCATGGCACTGGGCTTGTGAGCTCCAGCAGGGCAGTTGGCAAAGAGTGCAGACACAGGCAGAGCTTATCAAGAGAAATTAGAAGTTTCTTACAAAACTCCCATTTAATCCAAAACTTCCAGACATTTGAACATCAGGCAAACAGGGTGTTCTTAAATTGCTTAACAGTTGAGGGTTTTTGAGCAAATGATATGGAAGCAACTGTACCATTTATAAACTCTGTTGTTCTGAGAACAGCTTTGTGTCTAAATATTTAAGCACAGCATCATTTTCTTGCCCTTTCAAAAATTAGTCTTTTATACAAGATCTTTCCCATTGACATTACTGGTTTAGATGCTGTGTGCAAGCACAATGTTCAGATAAATACTCTCATACTTCTAAGTATTCATATGCACTGGAAATAGTGTTGTACCCCATCAGGGTGGTGGGGTAAATTGTGGCAGAAGTTGTTCTTACAGCTTGAGCTAAATTCTGACTCTTCAGAGAGTTCGCTTAAAATATATTTGAACTGAAATAATAAGAAAACAATATAGTTGGAGAAATCTGTTACCGCCTTTATTTTACCTCCAAGAGAGTACTGCATTTTCTCACCTCCATAGAAGTGATGATTGTTGCAGGCCTGGTCTTCAGTTGGGTGGCCAGCTTTTAAGGACTGTTGCAATACTGGGAAGCTTTCAGATTCAACTCCCTGAGGAAGAAAGAACCAGTTATAACAGAAGTTACCACCAAAGTAGACAGCAAAACCTACAGAAAGTTTCTTCTTCAAATTAACAATTAATTTCAAGTTGCAAAGCAACTGTGCTACCACTAAACTTATTCTGTGGCTTACTTAGGACCAAGTTTTTCCAGTAAGAACTTATTTCAAAACACAGAACTTGATTTTATTTGCTTTGGAAAGGTCTTCCCACACTTTTCTCTCAAATCCAGCCAAATAGCCAAGGGACAGGAACTTCCCTGGTTCTTACAGGGTCTTCTCTGAGGCAAAGTCCACAGGATGAGATAGTTCCTGTCCCCAGCATATGCAGTCTCTGCAAGTGTCACTACATACCAGTGTCTTTTGTAAACAGCTGTGGTGAAAGCCGCCCAAATGCAAGACTTAATAGGTGAAAGGCAACTTACAATTATAGAAATATGTGGGTTGAGGTGTTTGAGTGCAGCAGCTGACCCGGCCAGCAAGCCACAGTGGCCTCCTGCAGGGAAAATCACTGCGTCCAGCTTTGGCACCTGCTCGTACATCTCCAGCCCCACGGTTCCCAGGCCTGACAGGTAGACAGCACTATCCTCCCTGTGGGAAAGAGGGGCACAGATCAGCAGGGGTCACACTTGTCAGTGCAGTAGTAATTCAATCTACTACTTTCAAGACATTGATCAGCAGAAAGAGACAAATATGAGAGTAAATCAGCAGCACATGAGGGGAGGAGGTGATGCAACAGGACAGTGCCACAGATGGACCATCGCATGCTGCTACCTACTGGGAGAGAACTTGTAGACAAGCCCCTCAAAGAGTCTTCAGACTGAAGAAAACTTAACTTCCACTGTTATCAGGTGTTTACAGAGCTGGCAGGGAGAAGTCATGTTTCCATTGCCATCACTTCCTTCAGTCCCATAAAATTTAAATGTTGTTGTTTTTCAAACTACAAGCAAAGCCTCAAAAAGAAATTTCCTTCTCTTTATTTATCAGTGGATTTAGTGTTTGTGATGAATGGAATTTTTCAGGAGATTTAAGCTGTGTGTTCAACCTCATAAATACCAAACAGATTGCTAGAGTTGTCTTTCCATAGTCCAGGGCCAATATCTGATTCCTTTGCATTACTCTGGAAGGGTAAGCAAAGCATTTAGTCATGCCAAAATACTCACTGGTAAAATACTTTCAGGCAAACATAATATAAAGAAGAGGGAGAAGCAGCATCAAAAAATTGAAGAAAACTCCACTATACAGCCACATTACTGACTTGGATCTATTTCTGAAAGCTGTTTTGCATTTTATTTACAAGCTGGCAATGATGCAAATGTAGAACTATATATAAGAAAAGAAATATGAGCTCTCTGTACGTTCTGCTTTTTCTGGCAAACAGAATTATAGATCCAACGACTTTATTCAATTTACTTGACCCAAGGATGTTTGGGTGCTGGGAAACTGTTTTTATTACAGTTAGGTGTGCACAGAGAGGCTCAGTGTAGGAGAATAGAATTCCTGCGAGAAGGAGAACAAGGCCCTTGAGATTTTACCTCTCATATATATCAAGACACAGAAAATTCCTCAGGGCAGGGTCTAAATAACTACATAAGAAAGGATGGGATTAATAAACTTCCACTCCTGTAGCAAAGCCAAAGGCAAAACCAAGAAATCATAGTGGGATGGTAACTGAAGCCTTGTATTTATTGTCTTTATCAAGATACTGAAGGAGGTCTCTCATTCTTCTTGTATATGACAAAATATATCACTATCCTCCTAAACAATTCTGGAGCCTCATTCCCAAATAAGATTCAGATCCAGTTTGTGGAGCTACTCCTGCCATGGTTACATGGGGTACACAGGAAGCTGCAAAAAACAAATGAAGGCTCAGGATATTCAACATAGGAATAAAGCTTCTCTCACGTCTGAAAACTGTCCCATTGAGACTGCTCTAGGCATGGAGAGCTGTTAGGAATTTGAATCAGTATTTCAGATCATCATGTTTTCCTTGCTAACATCCAGTTGAAATATCAGTTTGCTGATGAGACTTCAGCTTTTGTAATAAAATGAGTGATTTTCTTTGCATTGTGACTGATAACTTTTGCTTTATGAAAGCAAACATATCTCTGAGTACCATATGCCATTGAGGCAAAATGAGGGAACAGGGCAGATAAATCTAAAGACTGCGGATTGAAAGAAGCATTTTTTAGCCAGAGCTAGAAACTTGGATATTTGCCTTCTGAAATGTGAGATACATCAGCAGTCAAAGATGGGCTGTCAGGCTTTAGTTTTCCAATGAAGTTTTGGGGTAGCAGCTAGAAGGCTCCATTCCCATCTGTTCCAAGAGCTCAGAGTCTGCTGGATAGTGTAACAGACTAACCAGATCACAAATGATCAAGTCTGATCAGCATTTAGATAGGGAGTTATACAAGAGAAAATGGGCTCTCAAGGAAGGAAGGCACATAATTAAATCTGTAGCACTCCTTACTCTCTGATTCACAAAGGAATCTTTCTCACATCCTCTCACAGGTACTGAGTTAGTTATTGGCAATAGTCACGTTGCATTTATAATGAGGTCCTGAGCCCCTATAGTTAGTAAAAATTTCATGGTCCCTAGGCAGCAATTAGACTGAATGATTGAATTCCAATTTGAAAAATCACATTTCCTTCCTGGAATTTCCCAGGAAGTTGCAGCTGGGTAAAAAGTGTCCTTCATCTATTTGAATTCTTGCAAGGCAATTTTCATGACACAGTATTTTAATTGCACTCAAGAAATGGGAAGAGCTGACAATGACACACCCAGCTGCAGGGCATCGCCCAGGCAGGTACAGCCAAAGACAGTCACGTAATGTCTACTGCAGGAAGGGCAGAATGAATTACTGGGTGAGGAGACCCAGAGACCAAATTGCTAGGGATTTTACGCAAGCTAGAATTAAACTGAAATAAAATGACATTTCGGAAGTTCCACTCTAACACCTGGGAGATCAGCTGGTATTTTATGAACAGCTTTGGCAGTGACAAGGAATGTGTGTCAGACCCACATGGAGAAGACTGGCTATCCATAAACACCCGCATTACACTGGGAAATCTCTCCCAGTCTACAACTAACAAAATATTTTTCAGACATCCCATTATGAAAAGGTTCCCAATTGCAGTGGAGTTTTTTTCCCTTTTTTTTTTCAGTGAGAAACTGCGCCTGTGAGGTTTTTATTAAACATAGTCACAGATTGAATAACTGTTTCTTATAACCTGAAACCTGACATAAATCAGAGTGCTTTAATATTATTAATGGTAGTGTGTACATTTAGAGTTCCTCAGTGTTGGATGCACTGTCCCAGGAGCTTCATGAACCCAGAGAATACCTACCTTATGTGACTTAAATAATTTTTTGGGGAGGAGGGAAGATTAAACATCAAATTACAATAAAATTAATTAGTTCTCATGTGCAAATGTGATAGCTGATGCAAGCCAGCTGGAAGTTCACAGATCCATTAAAAAATGGGTGACAGAAATTTGGAAATCTCAAAGTTAAGGAGAACTGTGGTTTTCAAAGGAGACTAAAAGTGTCTAAAATTCTTTGGGATTTAGGGCACCTAATTCCCCACCAAAAATCCCAGTCTGGGACGAGACTGTGCCCATGGTGGCAGACCAGGCACACGAACCAGCCCTGTGTGCCACTGGCTGCTGGCAGAGCTAACAGAGGAGTTGAACAGTACAGTTTGTAGCTTTGCCTTCTCAATACACCAGCTGGGAAATACGTGAGGACTTCCTCTGTTCCGCTCATTCTGGGATGTTCTTTCCAAGCAACATCACTCATTATTACTGTGTTTAAGGCAGCAGTGCCTGGGAGCTGGAGGGGAATGGGCACTCACTGCAGAAGATGCCATACAAACACCGAGAGCGGGATGAAGCCCGCACGGAAGGGGCAATGGTAGGGGGAGAATAACATTCCAGTTCAGTGCATCAGAGGGACCAGTGTTAATTATTCACCCCTCTGTGCTTTTGGAAATCTTTCTTGAAAAAAGGTTAAAAAAAAGGGGGGGGTGGGGGGAGCAGAAATGCATAAGAGGCTACAGAGATTAAAGATAAAAGGGAAAATGTATCAGTTCTAAGTACTTTTGCCTGTTTTATCTCATTCATGTTTTTGTTAGCTCTGCCTTTTCCAGTGACCTCAAATAGTTCAAATTTAGATTTATGCTCGCCCTTAGCTACTTTACATATATGTGTGAAGTAGCATCTTAATAATCTTTTCTTCAAGGCAATATCAGTTTTGTTCCTCACACCAGATATATGAAAATCTTGCAGAGCGTTAACCTTTTCTTGCTCCACATTATCCCACGGAATCCTTTCCAATAAAAATTAACTTTTATCCACCTAACTTCAAACAGAGAGAACAGAAATGAACACTAGCCTTACAGAATGAACACTCTGCTTTCTGACAGAGTTCCTAAAGAATTAACCTATAGCCACTATCATATTAGCCCATAGAAATCCCTAATCACAAAGTTTGCCTAATTTAGGGGAAGAGACGACTGTTTAATTTTGGTGTCCATCTCCAGCTGTTTCAGAGAGACCTGATTTGTGCCTGGGAACATGTAACTGTCCATTTTTGTCATAATTGTGATAACAATTTAATGAAACTAATTGTTTTTGCAGAGCTGTGCAAACGTCTAATCAGATCTTTCTAATGAGCCTGGCTTTCACTTACTCTTCGAGGTAGAGGTAACCATTCTCCTGTGCCAGCCTCCTTGCGTGCAGCTGGGAATCCTTGGCTGTAGTGCCGTAGGCTATCACCATGGCACCGTACTCGCGGCACATTTTCACCCTGGCCGGAGCCGTGCTGGTGGACATGATGACAAACACGGGAATACGGAGCTCTGAGGCGTGGTAAGCAACAGCCATGGAAAAGTTACTGTCCGAAGCCACGATCACCCCTTTTCTTTGCTGATCCTAAAAAACAGGGTTGCTTATTGTGTATGATACAGTGTCACAGAGCTGTCCCGTATGATCCTGGATCATTCTGATGACCTGGCTTCCTTTTTGTCCTTTACTAGCTGACTGAATCGTGATATTATGGTACAGTATATGCATGTCTGGTATGATCTCAGGATTTACACGCAAAGCTAAAACAGCACAAGATAAATCCCTGTGCCTGCACTCCTCTGGGTTCAGTTCTTGTTCCATTGGAAAGAGCTGAAAAACTGCAACTGATCACAGAAGAGCTGATATCTGGTCCCTCAGAGACGATATCTCTGCTCTGCCTGTATGAAATAATTTCATTTGAAGCTTCCTTTTAATAGAAGATTTAATTTATATTATTACGAAAGGCAGGAATAACCACTGCTCTGGGCTGCTGTTTTATGCCTATTATAACAATTATTGCTGCAGAGACTCAATAACCTCCTATGACAAATGATAAACAAGCTATTCATGTAAGAACACTGAAATTCATTACAAAATCAATTGATGATCTAGATCCTTGTCATCACTCATTGTAATTCAATTTCGTCATCACTCATGAGTTTGGTGGTTTCAACATATCAGAACGACAGTACCCATATAAACACTTGCATCTAAATGCCACAGGAAAATGCTGATGTTTCCATTTTGCAAGCTTTTGTTTCAAACATTAAGAATTTCACCGGCAGATCAGCCAATTGTAAATAAAGTAGTATTTTACATTCAGACCTGTGTTTAGTACAATGATTCTAAAGACAAGAAACACTGTGATTCCATGGAGATTAGAGGTAAATTTATCTCCAACTTTGCTCCATTTTTGTAAAGCAGAACTAATCTAGTTCCTTTTGAATGCTGACATTTGCTATACCTGAGGCAATGACATCAGAAGGTAAAGTACACCCCGTTCCTTCACAGATCCCGTGTACTGGAGAAACTCCTTCTTCAGGTAGATCTCCATCCCATACTGCTTGGATAGCCTAGAATACTGGAGTAGATAAATAATATTATGGCAATATACCTACTATTAACAAAAATCTCCCACACACCATCAGCTGCCTGTTGAGGCATGAATTCTACTACGTATGAGCTCCAAGAAGTAAAAGCTGTTATCTGCTTCTTTAGAAATTCATGAAGTGTGTTGTTACCTACCAGGTCCTTCAGGTTTATAGAAGTGATATTCAAACTCACAGCAGTGAAATATAGAACACATGCCATTAAGAGCCCTGAAAATAGTACTTTTTTAGGTCTTACTCTTCAAATGCAGGCATTAAAATAAGTATTTTCAATTATCTCAAAACCCATGCTTCCAACACTTGCCAAACTGGATATTGAATACCCAAAAAATAAGGTCACCATCTAATAGAGGCAAAAGACATAAAAAAATTCCTCCTTGAGCTCCATTATGACTCTGCTATGGTTTCTGCCACAGATTCACACTGAATGTGGTCTATTTTGCATCCTAAGGCCAGTAGACTATGAGTAAAGACATTGCTTACTCGAAGAAAGATGGAAATAATAAAACTATTTCCCAGGGCTGCAAGAATAAGCAGCAGCTGTTTGGAAAAGCTTAGTGTTTGGAACAGAAAGGATGTCTGAGCTGAGGGGAATTAGCAAGCACATTACATGAGATGCAGTGCCCAGGTGCATGATGTTCGAAAATTTTTAATAGCAAATATTTGTTAAGAGCTACAATAAGATACTCCCAGCATGTATCAACATATTAATTTCCTATTACCATATTCACTAAACCAAGAATCTTACACAAGATAACTTATGCAATAGAGCTGCACTAAGCCTGTGGGTGCCAGCTCCCCAGGCTTACTGCAGCTCTCTTTCAGAATTGGCTCCATCTCCTCTATTGGCTGCCAAAGCTAATGAGGCCCTGGTGATTTAGGGGATCAAGTCCTCATTTAAGATAAGTCACAAAGTGAGACAGATTCAAAAACAGCATGACAAAATATTTATCCCAAGCAATATCTGGCAGTGCCATACATAAAATGTATGGTGTATACACTAATATGTACTGACAGGTTTTTCAGACTGTGGGACTTTCCAAGTGAATTTATATAAACTAAAGATATCTGAAACAGATACTTGCTTTAAAGTATTCAGTTAAACTACATGTTTCAGGCGAATGTTTCAAGACTTTTTAGTGGATTTACAAGCCTATGTTAAGTTCGTCACCCATAGGTGGGGCTAGACTCTCTATTTTGCTTCTGAAAATCCTGTCGTAAGATCTACCACTTGCTGCTCATTTGCAAATCTGGCTGCAGAACTGAAGCAATGGAAAGTGCTTAGAACACTAATAGGATAAGTTTATATTCTAAACATCCTAATCTATGGAGAATGCCTATGCAAAACAGAACAAGAACACTATAAAAGAAACACTACTAGTTCTTCACATACCATACTTGTTTGTGTAGACAATCTTGGATTCTAGAGCGAACAATCAGAAAAAGGATTTAAGGAGACGAATAATAAAGTTGCTAAATCTCCTGCTTTTAAAAGTACATCATTAAGTCGCTCTTTACCAAAGGGGTGGTGTACTTTAGATTTATGTATCTCTTTAATTTTGATACTGTTGGGGTTTTAGAAG